>CAUYPK010102470.1:0-48929 GCA_963574355.1 Loris lydekkerianus | reverse complement strand
ATTTTGGAGGCCACGGATAAGACCGTAAGTTTAATTTACAAAGGTAAACTTTCTTTCCAATGAAAAAATACATTGCAATTTGTATTTCAACAGCTGGTATAAGGCACAGATACACTCAACAGGCTACATTAAGTATAATTTCCATTTTATTTTTTCCCCAAAGGATAGTTATTCTTCAGTCCTCAAGAACTCAACTTCTTACATGGGCTTTGGTGGAGGTTTTGGGGCAGCACCCGCAGGTCTAAATCTGGGTGGAGGTGTTTGGTCCTTGCCGGCTTGCCGAGAACGGTTCCTGACTACCTTGCTGTGAATGGCACAACTCACACAGTAATGTAGCTTCACATAGAGCTTGGGAAGCACATAAGGGTCGAAGACACTCGCTTCAGAAATATCCTTCACAGCCACGGCCTCCACTATGTTCCGAATGATGAACTTCTTTATAGCTTTGTCTTTGGGAACGCATCGGGCGCAGTTCGTGCAGCGAATAGGTTACACATGGCCACGACCCTTCTTGGCACGACCGTTGTTCCTTCTTTTCTTTATCATCTTCGAAGTGAGGACGTGAAAGAGCGACTTTTCTTTTCTTTCTTTTTTTTTTTTTTTTTTTGAGACAGTCTCACTTTGTCGCCTTCAGTAGAATACTGCGGCAACACAGCTCACAGCAACCTCAAACTCTTGGGCTCAAGTGATTCTTGAGGCGCCCACCACAACACCCAGCTATTTTTAGAGACAGAGTCTCACTTTTGCTCAGGCTGGTCTCAAACTCATGAGCTCAAGCTATCTACCCGCCTCAGCCTCCCAGAGTGCTAGAATTACAAGCGTGAGCCACCAGACCCAGCTAGTTCATTGGCTTCAAATACGATCTGAATGCTGTTGATTGAAAATCCCCACCTCCACTCTGGACCAGTCCCCAGAAACTCTAGACTTTCATGTCCAATTGTCTATTCACCATCTCCACTCAGATGACTAAGGTCCTTTTCAAGCTTACTGTGCTCCAAACCAAGCTTCTCATGCTCACCCCAAACACAGCTCCTCCCAATGTTTCCTATCCGCTAAATGGCAACTCCATTCTTCCCATTACTCTGGTCAACAACCTTGCTGTGGCTTCAGCTCTGACTGAGTAGCTTTAATCAGACAGACTCTCTCACAGGAATAACTGTTAAGACTGGTAAAAAGGGGACACTGGTGCAGGGGAGGTGCATGGTAAAAACTGAAAAGAGAAATGAAAACAAAGCACACCCACCAGCGCAAGGACAGTTTACAAATGCCATGGCAACTCTGGGAAGCTATCCTATAAGGTCAGGAAAGGGGAGGGCTCCCAGTTCTGGGAACTCTTCCCCCCTCCCAGAAAATTCATGAATATTCAACTCTATATTAGCATATTATAAAATATTAGCATAGAGGAACAGACCCTAACCCTGGGAGGCTGCTGCTACTTATTGGAGCAGTCCTCCCTCCACTGACTTTGAGCATATACCATCCTTTTTATTCTGTCTTTAAACTCAGAGCCTACTCCACTCTTGGGGATAGACCCATTCCCTTTGGGGAATGTACTATATTTTCATAAATCTTGGCACTTTAACTGCTTCCATCTGCTCATTTAATTTGTTGACTCAGTACCGGTAATCATTCTTCTCTACTGGTCACCAAGAAACTGGGAACACAGACCTGACATTTGGTACATCACACCCGACAATCCCTCCTTTAGAAGCCTGTGATCTCCATTAGTCAGGAAAACAAGTTTGATGCAGCTTCTCCTGTCGTCCAAACAAGATATCTTTTGTATTGAAAATTCCTTTTTTCCTTGGCAATCCTCAATCCTCAGTGTCTCAATAATTGGATCTTTGTGTGAGAACCAGCAACCCGACCTAGACTGAAATCCCCTTGCAGTTCTGGCAACAGTGTCACACAAGAATAATGCCTCTTTCTCCCATTGCAATTCTCAGCTTCAGTGTCTGGCTTTGCTGCACCAGGAAGTAGACTCCTCTGTTTGGTTTAGTAACAACACGTTTTCTGTTACTTGAGGATAAAGTGTTCAGTGCTTCCATGATATGTACCAATCTCTCTTTCTATAGGCATTCCCACAATTCAGCTGCACTACGTTAGTACTCCAAGTACATCTTTTGAGTTTTAGCTGGTGATCAAGCCATTCAGAATGCTCTTCCTTCAAGTCAAAATACTATCATTTATCAAACACTATTTAAATATCACTTCTATCCCTTTCATATGTTAACTCAAAATTAAGTGATCAGATCTAAAATCTTCCAGTACATTTTTACTTCTAGCATTTACCATACACCTTTATGTTGGTGTTACTTACACAAAGCCTACACCTGCATTAGACCATAAGCTTTGAGAAATAGCTCAGAGTATTCTGAGCTATGTGAGGTATGCACAGAGGCCCACAGAGACATGAATACAGCCCTTCCCACCTCCACTATCCAGTATATACACCCAAGTATGGGAGGTGGGGCTGAGGTTGTTTAAAGGAATTTTGTCATGGCTCATACCCATAATCCTAGCACTCTGGGAGGCAAAAGAGGGAAGTTGAGTTGAGTTGGGGTTCGAGACCAGCCTGAGGAAGAGCAAGATCCCATCTCTACTAAAAATAGAAAAAAACTAACTGGATATTGTGGCAGATGCCTGGAGTCCCAGCTACTCAGGAAGGTTGAGGCAGGAGGAGCTCTTGAATTCAAGAGTTTCAAGTTGCCGTGAGCTAAACTGACACCCTGGCATTCAAGTCTAGGGCAACAGAGTGAGACTGTCTCAAAAAAGGGGGAATTTTCTAACTAGCTGCCCCACCCATTATCTTCATGTTCCTGGAGTTTCTACGGAATGATGCACAGGTAATCAACAGCTTATATTCTTTTAAGGTAAACTCTTGGTAACAATTTAGGAACTGCCTCTTCTTTTTAGCTCAAAAGCCCATTGGCAACTGCTGCTAATCTGAGCATGTTTTCAGGGCAACTTGAACCTATGCTTGAAGTGGGTACCCTCAAGCTTTGGGCTCAAATACACTCTATTTGTAATATTTTCTGAATCTCCTTCTTTAAGGTTGGCAACTTCAAAGCAGAGGAGACCAGATCTTAATGCATAGGCTTAACATTTACCAGGCACAGTTCAAAGTACTATTTTTTTTGTTGTTGTTGTTGAGACAGAGTCTCACTTTATTGCCCTCAGTAGAGTGCTGTGGTGTCACACAGCTCACAGCAACCTCCAGCTCTTGGGCTTAGGCGATTCTCTTGCCTCAGCCTCCAGAGTAGCTGGGACTACAGGCGCCCAACACAACATCCAGCTATTTTGTTGTTGTTGTTGTTGTTGTTGTTGCAGTTTGGCCAGGGCTGGGTTTGAACCCGCCACCCTCGGTATATGGGGCCAGCACCCTACCCACTGAGCCACAGGCGCCACCCAGTACTTTCTATTTTATTGATGCTTTTAATCTTCACAACAAATCCTAAGAGAAACATCCTATCATTCCCCCACTAGCAGGTTAGGAAAATGAAGCACAAAAACATTTTTGACTGAGGTTACAGAGCTAGCACACTGCAGAATCTGGATTCCCATCAAGGCAGCATTGAGCTGAATTGAAGATGTAAGTGCAAATAACTGATTACAGGGATGCCTACACGTCACTTACACAAACTACAAGATTTTTAACATTGCTAGTAGTAAAATAAAAGCATCTGCACTTAAAGCACAGATCCACCACGTGTCAGTCTTCAGAGCCTGGGGCCTGATGTCTAAGGCATAGGAAAACTTTGCCTTTTTTAAAAAAAGACTCTATAAACTGCCCCCCCCTTTCCCCACATTAGAATCCTGCAGGCTAGTCCTTTGCTACTCCACGCGCCCAGGGTCCTCGACGTGCTATCGCAGAGCTATCAGCAGAGAAGGCGGGAAGACGCACAGACGCGGCTGCAGAGGGCGGCGTCTGGCAGCCCCTGGGGCGGGAAAGGTAAGGAGCCGGGAGCGGCGAGGAAGCACTTTCCCCGCCCAGGCACGTAACAGAGCTGGGAGCCGTCACCCAGCGGCCGCCCGGGAGCGCGGCGGCAGGGGCGGGAAGAGCAACAATCGAGCACGTCCCTGGAAGAACAGAAGAACGTGGGCCTGCGAGAATGGCGCCGACACCATCCCTGCAAGGCCACCTTCCAGAAGGGTCGGGAGTCAGCCGCCGGTGTCTCGCGGGCCTCGGCGAAGACCGCCAGGCCCAACTCTGTGGCCGCAGAGCTCCCAGTACGCACGCGTACTTGTAGGGGCGGAGCAGACCGGTCAGGTCAAGAGCCGGAAGTGCCCTGCGCCTCAGGGCCTTCCGGGAAACACGAGGACCGGAACTGCGTAGAGGTCCCTCCCCCAAATGGAACCCCGGGTTGCTGGGCAACCGATGCGCGCGCCGCGGGCGGACGCAGCGTTCCCCGGAGCAAACCCAGCGGAGCCCCTACCGCCTGCCCTGGAGACCTCCCGTCCCGCCCGCCTCCCTCCTTGCCGCCTCTCCGCGCGTCGCGGAATCCCTGTCCTTGGCACTACTTACATCTTTCGGACGCCTACGACACCTTAGTGCCCACCTGCTTCAAAGCCAAGCTCCACCGGAGGCGAGGCAGTCCGACCCCGGACATGGCCTCTGCGTTGACCGATGGCACCTCGCGAGCCATGAACAGCTACACCTACACCAGCCGTCCCCGGGCGCTGCCCTGCCAGCGCCGTCGTTACCGGGACAGCTTGATACAGTCGTGAGTGGCCAAACCCACCCCTACGTGGTCTCCACTTGCACCCCATCTTCACCTGGCAGAAGCTGCCTATGCACCTTTCCCTTGTCTACACTCTGCCGAAATGAAATTTCTGCCCTAGGGAACTCTCCCGTGGTGTGAAGCAGGAAAGGGCACGGATAATCCCTCTTAGTTAACTTTTAGTCATACTGAATCTAAACCCTAGTACTATTAGCTACACTTGGTTATAAGTGACTAGATGACCATATCCAAAAGAATCTGCTTTTACATCAGTCACTCTATCTCTGGCCTATCAAGTCGTTATCTTGTTCAAAACTTTAAGTTGAACCAGATAAATCTTGCAGTTTTCAGACAAATGGCTGGAAGGCAGAACTATATATGCTTGAAGGGAGTCAGCGTTCCAAGCAATCTTGATTGGGTATATAACTGGGCTGAAACGAAAACATAACATTTAGCTAGGTAGCTGTGAAGTTCTAGGCTTAGGTATGCAAAGTCAACATACAGAAATGGGAATTTCAGTTTTTTATTTGGAGGGACTAAGTTTAACGCAAGTCTAATTTGAGTCAAGAACTTCCAACCTTCTGTAGGATCATAAATCTTAAAACTGAAGAATATTTGAATACTAGTCTTCTCTGTTAACTAGAGAATGAAATACACCTTTTATGTATTTCCTGGCAGTTAAGTGATCATAAGCACCATTAAATTCACCTTTACATCTGTGCCCAAAGAAAACTGTGATGACATCCTCACTTTACAAAAACCTCTGGTAAAGGATGTATAACCCTTCTAATAAAATAATATTTTTAATGCAAATGAATGAAAAACTCACCTTAGGACATATCTTTTATTTGACTCTGATAAAAAAAATGGTTTAAAATCATTGTAGTAAACAAAATAATGGTTCCCTAAAGATGCCCTCACCCTAATTCCCAGAACCTGTGATTATATTACCTTGCGTGGTAAAAGGGACTTTGAGGTGTGATTAAGTTAAGGATTTTGAATCAGGGAGATTATCCTAGATTATTCAGGTGGGCCCGATATAATCACCATGCAGGAAGGCAGGAAACTCTTGAGTCTGAAGAGAAAGTGTGACAATAAACTGAAGGCAGAGTTGTGCAAATGCTGATTGGAAGCTGGCCACAAGCCAAGGAAAGGTGGCAGTCTCCAGAGGCAGAAAAGGCAAGGAAACAGATTCTCCCCTGGAGCTTCCAAGAGGAATGTAACCGTGTGGACAACTTCATTTTAGCATGACCCATCTAACCTCCAGAATTCTAAGGGAATAAATGTGTTGCAGTTTGGTACAGCAGCAGTAGGGGACTGATACAGTTGACAATATTGTATTCTTTGATGTACATCTTTGCTTTACCCACATTTGCCTGATTTCTCCAGTTGTCTTACCCAATGCCCCTTTTTCTTCACCTTTCCCATTTTAAAATGGGAAGGGATTTAATCTCAGTGATTACAATTACGTTAGGGATTATTGGTAGTAGTCTTGTAAACCATTGACCTCTGATTCTATCAAGAACTTTTAGACATTTGCAAATAGGTAAAAAGCCAAAGGGACTCTAAAATTACTGACTTTTAAGGTCAGCTCTAGAAACAACTGTAATTTTAGGTGGTTTGGAGGATGAGTTCTTTGAAATCTTTCTCAAATAGCCCGTTATTTCTCAAGTGGAAACAAGGAGAAAGAAATGTAGAAACTATTTTGCTAAAGGACAACTCCCTGGGTGCTCCCAAAGGTTTAGGAAACGACCTACAGTCTAACTCCATCCTTTGTCTTGAGCAGCCCCTTCTCTTTCCCTCCCTCTCTCAACTCACCTTTGACTTTCTGCTCCGAGTTTTCTAGATGTCTATTTGATTGTAATTTTAGTTTGTATTTTATATTTCATTAACAGAGAAGTATCAATATTTGTCTAAAGATACAGGCAAAAAATTAAAGTCTCATGAGGTTTAATGTTTAGCCATATTTATCTATCTGTTTAACTTAACTAGATTTAAGGAGACACCGTAATAATAATAGCTACCATTTATTGAGGACCTGCTATTGAGCCAGGTGTTCTAACCTTTTAAGTTAGAGAAGTAGAAGATAGTACTTCTGTTTCACAAATGAGGATAAATTTGTGAGAAGTTAAATAATTTTTCCTAAAATAATATAACTAATGTGTTACAGTCAAATGAATTTGAAGAGGGTAGGGATAAGGCATGGGGAGGAGAAATATTCCAGAAAGAAGAAAAGCATGGACAAAACCCCCAAATGGAAAAGGAGTCTGGTCCAACTGAGGACCCTGCAAAACTACTGTGGCCAGAGAACAGAGAGGGCCTGAGAGGAGAGGGACTCAAGTGGGGATTGAGAGAGCAGGAAGCAGGCTCCATAGAGGCAGGAAAACCGTCCTCTAGGTTTGTCTTTATTCTAGTGATGGTTGGAAGCCACTGGAAGGAGTGTGTGTGTGTGTGTGTTTTCAGTTTAAAATTATTGGTGGTTTTCAGTTTACACAAGTCATATATATGTTTGTTGAAGCAAATGAAAAACACAAAATAAGGATGAATAAAAGACATCATCATCTCCTGCCCACCTCTACTTTGCCTTCCTGTTGTAACCAAATTGAACAATTTTTTTTGGTTTTTGGGTTTTTTGACAGGATCTTGCTCTGTTGCCCAGGCTAGAGTGCCATGGCATCATCATAGTTCATTGCAAGCTCAAACTCCTGGGCTCAAACAATCCTGTGTCAGCCTCTTAAGTAGCTGGGACTACAGATGCGCTCCACCAGGCCCCGCTGATTTTTTCTATTTTTAGTAGAGATGGCGTCTTGCTCTTGCTCAGGCTAGTCTTGAACTCCTGATTTCAAACAATCCTCCTACTTCTCAGAGGGCTAGGATTGCACGTGTGAGCCACTGTACCCACCTTTTTCTTTTCCTTAGAGACAGGATCTCACTCCGTTGCCTAGGCTGGAATGCAGTGGAGTCATCATAGCTCACTGCAACCTAGAGTAATCCTCCTGCCTCAGCCTCCCAACAATCTTAACGTTTTTCTTCTAGACCATTTAGCTTATACACACATATATGAATATATATACATAGGAGGTTTTTTTCCAAAATAGATTCATACTACATGTAGTATTCTAGACTTGGCTTTTCCCACTATTTAATAAGCTCAAAATCTCTTTTTTCCCCTAATTTCTTTATGTATATTTGCACATACATATTTATCTCTATATAAATAAACTTACTCATATTTGAGGGCATTTTCAGGGCAGCCTTTTAGCCTAGCCTCTTCCTTTGTAGCCTGCTCTTCCTCTCCTGCCCCAGGATAAACCACGTTAACATCCTTGTGTGAAGGCTTCAGTACTTTTATCCCTGATCACATATTTCATTTCAAATGTATGAATATAGATCCTCGCATCATTTTAGCTACTCAAGAAGCTAAGGCAAGAGGATTGCTTAAGCTCAAGAGTTTAAGGTTGTAAGCTATGATGCCACAGCACTCTACCCAGGGCAACAGAGCAAAAAAAATACACGTGTGTGTGTGTGTGTATAAAACTTTTCAATCTTTGAATTCGATTTTTGCTGTCCTATAAGGCAAGGCATTTTCATATGTGTTAAGTAGTGAAGATTTACAGCCTTGATCTAGATTTGCCACTTACCAGCAAGGTGACCTTGGGTAGATTTCTGAGTCTATTTCTTGTTCTGTCAAATAGTAGGAATCATAGTTCCCAACTTGAAGCTTCTTATGAGCAATGAATAAAATAACATCTGTGAAAGGCCTGGCATATAGTAAGCAGATACATAAATGGTAGCCATTTGTCTCCTTATTTTATGGACTACACTAAAACAGAAATGTATTTTCTTGAAATATTTTCATCCTATTGAAAATGAACTTACTTCATAGATACAAACTCTATCAGGTACTTACTTGGAAGTTGCTGTGTTACAGAGATGATGAACCTATTCGTTATGGAAACATAATGTACGACAGAAGGGTGATTCGAGGCAACACTTATGCACTGCAGACAGGGCAGCTGGTAAGTTCAACTTGGTCAGGCTGACACTGAGCTCTCACATGGTGGTGAAGAATCTGTGTTAATTTCTAACCCATTGAGATTAAAGCATTTATAAAATAAAAATGAATTACTTGGAAGATGAAATTTTAAAAAGGATGTACATATATAAGCACAATAGTGGTTGCTAGGGGTTGGGAGGAGGAGGGGTAAGGAGTTACTGTTTAATGGGGGCAGAGTTTCAGTTTTGCAAGATGAGTTCTAGAGATGGATAGTGGTGATGGTTACAGAACAATGAGAAAGTACTTAATGCCACTGTTTTGTACACTGAAAAATGGTTAAGGTGGCAAATTTTACATTCTATGTATTTAGCCACAATTTAGTTAGCTCTATTTTTTTATTACATTTAACAGAGTTCTGGCCAACTGCTCTAGAAGTTTCTAAAATATACTTTCAATTTCTGTATTTAAATTGTTACAGACGAGCTCAGCATGCACACAGCCCTGGTCTGGGAAGCACACTTTACGTGGCACTGCTCTAATACCTTTAGCCTTATTTAGATTATCCCACACTGTAATGCAAGTATCAGTATTTAATCAAAAAGTCCGAATTATGCTTCTTTTAGTTTCTTCAACAAACTGAACATACTCTTGGCTATGGAGACAAATGAGACATAGTGTGATGCTCAGGGTGCTGGTTTCCTGGCACAGAAATGAAATACAGCAAATCCATAAACAGTATATTGCATATAAGGGCTGAATACCAGATGGTCATGCAGATGCTTCTCTACCTACAGTGGGGTTACATCCCAATAAGTCCATCGTAAGCTGAAAATGCTTTTACTACCCCCATCCTACCAAACATCATACCTTAGCATACCTTTAACATGCTCAGAACACTTAACATTAGCCTGCAGTTGGGCCAAGTTATTTAACACAAAAGCTATTTTATAGGGATGTGCTTAATATCCCGTGTAATTTATTGAATATTATTATACTGAATGTGAAAAACAGAAGGGTCATGTGAGTACTCAAAGTACAGTTTCTACTGAATAAGTATTGCTTTTGAACCATCATAAAATCAAACCATCATAAGTCAGGGACCATCTATATCTGGAATATTAGCCCAAAGTAGTAACTCCTAAAACTGTCCAAAAATCAATCATCTAGAAAACTTATAAAGAACGTCTATGCTTCAGCCATGTCTTGAATCTTCTGCATTAGAACCTCAGGGGTCCCGTTTCCCCTACCAAAGTGGCATCAGCAAGGATAGAGCAGAAAGTTGAACCTCCGCCCTTATCCAGCAGCAACAAGGTAGTAAGAAATGGTACAATCTGGTGCCCCACTTTTTCTGGTGTGGTGTGAGCAAAGCCAGAGGGGAGCTGAATTTTCAGTCCTATCTGGGAGTAACAAGGAGGACGGGGCAGTGCTAGTCAATGCTTCACTCCTTCCTGCCCCAATACTAGTGTCATCAGAGTCTAGCAGTAAGCCGGACTTGCACCTCCACCTGGCCCCAGTGAAGTGGTGCAAGTTGGCCCTCTGCTTTTGCTGAGGTGACGTCAGGGGAGCCCAGCAAGGAGCTGACTTCCTACCCCGTTCAGAATTTACGCATTAAGACAAAAAGGGGTGACTTCATGCTGAAAGATTAAGGAGAAGCCAAAGTCTTAGAATAGGATACCCACAATATCCAGGACACAGTCAAGAATCACCCAGCATACAAGAACCAGGACAGACACAACTAGCATAAGAAAAAACAATCGAGATGACAAGACCCAAGATGACTGCATGTGGGAATTGCATGATAAGGGTTTTTAAGCAACAGTCATAAAAATGTTACAATCAAAAATGAAGAATTATGAACACTCTTGAAACAAACAAAAAAAAAAAATCTTAGCAAAGAAATAGAAGATATAAAAATGAACCAAATGGAAAGTTTAGAACTGAAAAGTACAATAATCAAAATTTTAAAGCTCACTGTATGGACTCAGTAGTACATTGGAGACGACATCGACCAGTGGTTCTCAACCTTCCTAATGCCGTGACCCTTTAATACAGTTCCTCATGTTGTGGTGACCCCCACACACGAGGAGCAGTGTCTCCATTCCTAAGACCATTGGAAATATGTGTTTTCTGATGGTCTTAGCGACCCCTGTGAAAGGGGTAAAGGTCGTTCGACCCCCAAAGGGGTTGTGACCCACAGTTTGAGAACTGCTGACATAGGCAATAATCAGTGAACTCAAAGACAAATCAGTGAAAATTACCCAGCTAAACAACAGAGAAAATAGAACAAAAAAAAAAAAAAAAAAAAGAAGAGCTGCAGAGACCTGAGGAACAATTAAAAAAAGATTTATATTTGTGTTATTACAATTCCATAAGGAAAGGAAAAGAAGTATGGGATAAAAAAAATATTTGAAGAAATAATGCCTAAAAATTCCACAAATTTAGCAAAAGCAAATCCAAGAAGCTAAGTGAACCCCAAGAACAATAAACCCAAAGAAATCCATAGAAGACCCATCAAAACCAAACTTTTGACAACTAAAAAAACATTTTGAAAGCAGCCAAAAAGAAATGGCATATTAAGTAATGGGGAGCAACGATTTGAATGACAGATTTCTTGTCTAAAAGTGGTTCTTCTTCACTGGTTCCAAAGTGGCAGTATAGAAGCAGGCTGGCTTCACTCTCCCTTGTAGAAAACCACCAACAGATGTGCAGTGTGGAGATCAGCAACATCCCAGAATTCGGGGGAGGAGGAGCCAGTTCCTGGGGCCACAGAGAAGTGCAATAGTGCCAAGAAGACGATACGAGAAGCAGAATTCTATGTCCATGACGTGCCTCCCCCAGTGTGTCCAGCACCAAGCGTGCAGAGGATGTCCCCCGACTTGTGGTTTCTATACTGGAAAATGTGAGATCGAGGTAGATGACCAGCTTCCTCACCATCTTGAGTTCCCTGGCAGGAGACCGTCCACCCCAAACACCCGGGAAGCATGGCAATTGCCTGAAGGGAAAAGTATCCCTGAGGACAACCAGAGACAAAATGGGGAGGTGGGACCACCTCCCTAGCCCTGGAAGCTCTGCTCTGCAACTTGGACAAAGGAGATACCAAAGTAGTTGCATGGTGTTAACACCCCAAATCTTGCAAGAGCTGACATTTATGATTTTGTCCCATGAAGAAATTAGAAATTGGGTATTTTACTATAATAAAGTAGAATAAATACCCAAAGGAAAAGAGTCTTTACTGGATGATCCCAAAATGATTTTAGTAATTACATTTTTGAAATCAAATTATAGGTGACTCTTTCCCTTGGGGTAATGTGATCATATTAATAGCAAAAGGGTCTGGTAACTGTGGAGGAGGAGAGTAATTTGGTGTCAGGTGTTGTGTTAGGCTCATTGTGTTATCATCTGCTTTGTTTCTTAGAACCAAACCTTAGATGGATATTATTAATATTCTCATTATACAGTTGAGAAAACTGAGTATCGAAACTTAGATTGTTAGTCCAAACCTTGCTAATCCTAGAATTAGTAAACTGAAGAGCTGGAATTTGAGCGTCAGAGCCAAAGCTTTATTCCATTATATGATGCCAGTATGTGGGAAAGTTGATGATGGTGGTAAGTGTAAAGCGTGTGTGGTATCTTCACAGTGTCAAAGACACTATATAGATAGTATAGGATCATAGGTAGTTCTCTGTTCTCTTTTGAAGAAACTTTAATGTGACATCGTCATTCCAATTAAAACCTATTTAGAATTCTAATTTTAAATATTAAAACTTTTCTCACAAAATACTTTCCCATTTTCTCTTTTCATATTTATCTTGTGATAAGGCAGCCAGCTATAGAGAGAATAACTGTAAAGTAAGATGCAGATACCAAGTCAGGGCCTCCAGATGCTGCGGAACTGCTGTGAATAATTGTTTTTAATCCCTTAATCGAGTTATTGTTTTGTGCACTTAGAGAGGCTTCCTTTGACTGAGGATGTTTTCTTTGTGAGCTAATGTATTTATTTTTCAATGAAATTCTGTCCAAATGAAATTCAAATTTTAAAAAATTCTAGTGCTTTTCAATTTCTTAACTACACATCAAAGTTTATTGTAAATGAATAGTTATGTCAACTTCACTAGGCACTGGAGGAATTCGTGGTAAAATGCTTAAATGAGGAAAATCAGTTTATCATTTAGATAGGAGTGCACCCACTTATTCCAGTACACAGGATTTACTCTGGATTTACTTCTATGCTTTCTCAGACACCTGTGTGATTACCTGACAAAGTTCCAATAAAGTTTTACTCTTCAAAATCACTGGTAATTGGGAAACATCGTTATGACAGATGCTTTAGCCCTACCCAGGAAGCACTTTTTTTTTGGGGGGGGAGTGTTTGTTTGGGGTTTTTTTATTATTTGGGATTCATTGAGGGTAATTATTGCATTTGTTAAATAAAGTCCCTCTTATAATTGTGTCCTGGCCCCCAGGAGTCACTTCTGGAACATCAGTTCCTATATGCTTTGAGAAATATTTTCTAAACGCTAGTAGCCTTTTTTGTTCCTCAGCCAGGGCAGTCTGATCCTCTGGAGCTTCAGAGATTGCAGCAGGCTAAGAGGAGGGCTCTTGCCCGAAAACGAGCCCAAGAGCAGCTCAGACCGCGAACGCCCGAACCTGTGGAAGGCAGAAAACATGTGGATGTGCAGACAGGTGTGTGGCCAGGCCTTGGCACTGTGACTCCTTGGTTTACTGCGTCTGTTCATTTTTACCTGACCTTTGTGTTACTTATGCGTCTCCTGTGCTAGCCAGTATTTCCCTTATCACATGGTAGGGAAACCCATTCACTAAACAAATACGCTTATATTTGTTAATATGTATAATTTATTTTATAATATATGCATACCGTATATACTCAAGTATAAGCCAAGTTTTTTCGGCACAAAATTTGTGCCGAGTTCAGGTTTTTCGGCACAAATTTTGTGCCGAAAAACCTCGGCTTATACTTGAGTATATACGGTATATATTATTAAATTGGATATGGCTGGAAATTTAGGATGGGATTTTAAAAACATAATTTTGTGACCCAACTAATTCTCTCTTAGTCCTTTTCACATATTCTATTCTTAAGCTGGGATTATTTCCCGTTCATGAATCACTGTTCTTTTCATCAGGACTTACAGGAGAGGAGAGCAACGTAATTCTGTGTGGGCTTCTATTTATCTCTGGAGAGGTGTCAGCCCACTCACACCTGAGTCATCCAGCCTCTTCTGCTGCATCCCTTTGTTCTCCTGTCACTGTGTACATTTCCCCAGGCCCCCAGGTCATTCCTGAGGCCGGTGCCAGGACTTGCTTATGTGTCTCACTGTGTCTACTGTAGAGGCTTCCCTAGACGCACAGGGTCTAGCTGTGTTGTTGACTGGGTCTGGGCAGTCAGGCAATACTTGATGTTTTCCTTGGACCACTGTGACTACTTAG
The DNA here is from genome assembly GCA_963574355.1 of Loris lydekkerianus. NCBI lineage: Eukaryota > Metazoa > Chordata > Mammalia > Primates > Lorisidae > Loris > Loris lydekkerianus. Next base: position 34,763 of record CAUYPK010102470.1, on the reverse strand, counting down.
ATTCACCTGCACCTGCCGGGATGGTGAGTACGTTCAGCAGGGCTATTTCTGTCTAGTAAGGCAAAGGGAATAAAACCATTCCATGCTTTTCTCTCTGCCTTTAACATCAAATCTAGAATAAGCCTGCATCTGTCATTAGCCAGTACAGTTGTAATTCTGGGAGGGCTAAGTCTTAGTGTTTGTGTGTACCACCAGAATATTAAGTGACTCTGTAGCAGCTACCTTTTGTTGAATATTTCTTCAGAGACTGTACCAAGTCCTTTTCCTGAGTATCTCCTGTATTTCTCTCTCTCTTTTTTTTTTTTTTTTTTTTTTAGACAGAGTCTTACTCTGTTGCCCTGGCATCATAGCTCATAGCAACCTCAAATTCCTGGGCTCAAAAGATCCTTTTGCCTCAGCCTCCCAAGTAGCTGGGACTACTGGTGCCCACCACAATGCCCAGCTATTTTTTAGAGATAGGGTCTTTTCTCTTGCTCAGTTTGAACTCCTAAGCTCAGGCGATCCACCTGTCTCAGCCTCCCAACATGCTAGGATTACAGGCATGAGCCACTGCACCCAGCCCAATCTCCTTTATGTTTATAAAGATTCCATTCCACAGATGAAGAAACTTAGGCCCAGTGAGAACATAACTTGCCAGGGCCTATATTCAACATCCAGGGCTCAGATTCTTTGCATGATGCCACGTTGCCCCTGCCTATTTTCCAATTTTCAAATCCTTATACATTGACTGTCTATAAGACTCAGTTGTATCCAGTGTATGTGTATGTGTATTATTACTAACTTTCCATCCACCATCATACTTTGCATCTTACACACATCTCTGTCTCATATTCTTTCACTTCATTTTCACATACAGAGTTCAGTGCTTTCTAGACATTCAGTAAATATTCCAGCTTTGACTGACTCTGTGGTCTTCCAAATATATCCGACTTAGTTCAGTTATATGAGCTGAACTCCACATTTGAGCCCTTTCATTCTGAATTATTTTCTGATCCATTTAATTGTGTTTTGAAGAAGCTAAAATATCAAATAGAGTATATATGATTGAAATAGACCAGAATTTTAAATTCCAAAAATATATTCTTCTTAGAATTATACCTTGAAGAAATTGCTGACCGCATAATAGAAGTTGATATGGAATGCCAAACGGATGCGTTTTTGGACAGACCACCAACTCCACTCTTTATTCCTGCCAAAACTGGCAGAGATGTGGCCACTCAGATACTAGAAGGCGAGGTACAACACATTCTGGACTTTCTTCTTACTATCTTTATAAATGAGGTAAAGTTAGGATTAGGTAGAGCTTAATACGAGTAAGAACTACTTCACAGTCAAGAGATCTGTAATGGTTTATCCTGTGGTACCCAGAAATGTTATGAAATACCTCTGATTTTGTTGCTGATTAGAAACAAAGTCATTTTGTTTCAGAACACTTACACATTTGGTTTATGTTTATTTACATACTTAAGCTATGTATATGAAATAGATTTGTACCAAATAAGGAAATACAGTATCCCTAGTATAGGAGATTCTACTATTAGTTGCTTGTGCATTTTTTTTTTTTTTTTTAAGAGACAGAGTCTCACTTTATCACCCTCGGTAGAGTGCTGTGGCATCACAGCTCACAGCAACCTCCAGCTCTTGGGCTTAAGTGATTCTCTTGCCTCATCCTCCCGAGTAGCTGGGACTACAGGTGCCCGCCACAACGCCCAGCTATTTTTTGTTGCAGTTTGGCCAGGGCCGGGTTCAAACCAGCCACCCTCGGTATATGGGGCCGGTGCCGTACCCACTGAGCCACAGGCATTGCCCTAGTTGCTTGTGTGTTACATAACTTTTATAAAGATACTGTCTTTTAAAAAATAATCTTAAAATAATTACATTTTCATGTCAATGTGGAATGCATACATAGGCAAGTTTATGAAGAGGGGAAGGCAATTATTATATGCATAATGACTTATGTGAAACTTAAGACTCAAAGGAACTTGAAAAAACTATCAATTAAATTGAGAAAATAAGCCTTCAGAAACTACGTAGAAACGTATATTTGCCTGTAAATCCTCAAGATGAATCAAAGTATCTATTATTATTGTTCCTTAGTTCACACTGTTACTACAAAACAACCAGTAAAAATGAAGCAGAAAAAAAATGGAGAATAAGAAAGACAGTGATGTTTTCCTTGGGTTTCAGAGTTTGAGCTTAAAATTTTTGAGTTTCATAGTTCACTTTGATGAATGTATAGATGGTTTTCATAGTGTTGACTTAATGGATTTTTACCTATAAACAATCTGCTATTCATTTTGAGGATTAGGAACCATAAATAAAGCATGAGCACAGTGTCTAGCACACAGAAGACAATAAGTAATATTCCTTTCCTGCTATTCTTTATAGTTTTTGGTTGAGCATGTGATTCATGATTAAAATTTTGTTTGCTTTGTGTGTTTAAGCTTTTTGACTTTGATCTTGAAGTTAAACCAATGTTAGAGGTTTTGGTGGGGAAGACGATCGAGCAGGCTCTTCTGGAAGTAATGGAGGAAGAGGAGTTGGCTAGCCTGCGGGCCCGGCAGCACGCGTATGAAGAAATTCGGAATGTTGAACTTGCTGAGGTTCAGCGACTTGAAGAGCAAGAGAGGCGACACCAGGAAGAAAAAGTACAGAATTGTAGTTTCCTTCTTAGACAGCCTATTGGTCACTCAGCATATTGTGTTCAAAACTACATGTGGTGTCTCATAAAGATCTTTGGAAATATGTTAGAAAAATACTCATAGTAGCTATTGCTCAGGTCCCTCTTTTTTTTTTTTCTTTTTCTTTTCCTGACATAGGGTCCTAGCCGCTTGAGCTACAGGCACCGAGCCAGACGTTCATAATCTTAAGAACCACTTTGGCTTTATGAATTCAAAGAATTATTACAGATGAGCCTATTCATTTGCCCAAGTTATTTCACTGAAGATGTCTAAACAATTAGAATTATCTTGTCTGTAATAGTTCATGATAATATTAATTAAAAATACATGTTATTGTTATCATTTGTATCATCCATATAGTCAGACATATCTTGAAATTATTTCACTTAAAAATGGATCAGGAGGCTCGGCATTTGTGGCTCAAGCGGCTAAGGCGCCAGCCACACACACCTGAGCTGGCGGGTTCAAATCCAGCCCGGAACTGCCAAACAACACTGATGGCTGCAACCAAAAAAAATAGCCAGGTGTTGTGGCAGGTGCCTGTGATCCCAGCTACTTCAGAGGCTGAGGCAAGAGAATTGCTTAAGCCCGGGAGTTGGAGGTTGCTGTGAGCTGTGATGCCACAGCACTCTACCCAGAGTGACAGCTTGAGGTTCTGTCTCAAAAAAAAAAAAAAAAAAGGATCAGGAGATGAGCTTTATCTTTATACCTTTTTTAATTCAGTACCTACGACTTGTTGAAGTTCATTAATTCTTGATTAAAAATGTGACTGTGAAGCCCTGCTGTCTATTTTTTGATAAACACAAATTCTTCCACTTACTTACTTCACTAAATTCGGTATTTAGGGACAGTTTAAGAGCTACCAGTCATCTATGTTCTCCTTGGCAGGAGCGTCGCAAGCAACAGCAGTGGGAAATAGTGCACAAGCATCAAGAGACATCACAAAAGATAGCCGCCCGTGCGTTCGCACAGCGCTACCTGGCTGACCTGCTCCCGTCTGTGTTTAGCAGTCTCAGGGATAGTGGCTACTTTTATGATCCCATTGAAAGAGGTTTGTGGATATTTTTTGTAAGATTAACTGTGTTATGATAAGCATCCTCTTAATGGTTAAATTTATTTCATGCCCTGGGTGGCGCCTGTGGCTCCATGAGTAGGGCACCAGCCCCATATACCGAGGGTGGCGTGTTGGAACTCGGCCCAGCCAAACTGCAACAACAACAACAAAAATAGCCGAGAGTGTGGTGGGCGCCTGTAGTCCCAGCTACTTGGGAGGCTGAGGCTAGAGAATCACCTAAGCCCAAGAGCTGGAGGTTGCTGTGAGCTGTGATGCCAAAGCACTCTACCGAGGATGATAAAGTGAGACTCTGTGTCTAAAAAAAAAAATTATTTCATGCCCATTTTTACTTTGAGTTGGAATGTTCTAGCTCTGAGACAAGTCAGTTACAATTGTTTTAAGTAAGTATTATTGCTAGTAAGAGATATTATAAAGGTATCTATTTTAGGATATTAATGTTTATTGAAAAGTAACCTTGGATAGTAGAAAGAAATATGGATATGATATCAAAAACTTGAATTTGAGTCCCAGTTTCATCACTAACTGCCATGCTGACCTCTGGTTTCATCATGTATGAAATAATATTTAGGAGGAGCTAAGTCAAAGCTTATGAAACTTTTTGAAAACTGTAAGGCGGTATGTATAGATAGGTAATTGTTCTTAGTGTTTTCTCAGCTGACTTCCTAGTCCAATCAAAAACCCTTTATAGGCAGCTATCAAGGTCACTTATTTATTTCATTAGGCCCTTACCCTGTGTCTGGCAGTATTCAGAGTTGGAGGTAAAGGAGCTCCCCTGATCTCTGCCTCCACGGAACCCACAGCCTGATAATTGTCTGCCCTCATCCCTCAAAGCTGACCTAGGGGGCCAGCCAGTGGGGGGGAAAGTTGTGTGTCCTCACTGCCACTCCTTTCACAGGTTTGCAAAGCACATCCACAGTTTTGTGTACAGGCCAATAGTGCGTTATCAATTTTATTGGCCAACAGTATTTTATTAATGTTAGTGATGTTAATGTTGACTGATTATGTATTCAGTTCAATACATAGAGGTTAGATCACAGACAAGTATTATCAGTTTACATTTATATCACACTGGCCAATTTACATAGTGTTTTTTAGTCCATGATATCATTTGTTCCTCCCAATAACTCTGTGGGGAACATAAGACAGATATAATTTCCATTTTTCAGAAGTAGAAAATGAAGCTCAGGTAAGTTAAACGCCTTGCTCCCAAACACTCAGTGGAAGTGTTTAGGTCTCCAGCTGATCTGGAGCTCTGACTCCAACTCCAGGATTTATTCCGTGCTACCTTCTAGCTTCTACCTAGGCCTTTCACTGTCAGCCACAGAGATCAATAACCTTTTTTACTATTATAGATTGTCAAAAACATCAGTCTCAGATTATTTAAAAGCTTGTAAATGAAATTCATGCCTGAGATTAACATTATTTATACCAGTGAATATATTAAGAATATTCTATCACACTATTGTCATTCAATTGAAAAACAAAATTAGATCTCTGCCCCTAAAAAAGCTATTTTGAAACTTGAAAATGTATATTGTAATGGACCGTATTTTTAAAATGCTTACACAATAGATTTCCATTTCAGTCTGAATAAACTTATTACTAATGGAAACAACTAGTTTCTGACCCATTTCTAGATGGCTGCCTCCTCGGATATCCTCTGACCTGTACCCTCTGAGTCTGGTCACTTTTCTTAGGCCCTGGCCTTCAGGAGGGCATTCTTCTTACTGGCATTGTTCAGTCCCAGGTGTGCATTTGCATTTGTCTTTTTTTTTTTTTTTTGGAGTCAGAGTCTCATTACATCACCCTTTGTAGAGTGCTGTGGCATCACAGCTCACAGCAACCTCCAACTCCTGGGCTCAAGTGATTCTCTTGCCTCAGCCTCCCAAGTAGCTGGGACCACAGGCACCTGCCACAATCCCCAGCTACTTTTTGGTTGTAGTTGCCATTGTCGTTCGGCAGGCCCCAGCCAGATTTGAACCCACCAGCTCCGTGTATGTGGCTGGCACCCGAGCCACTGAGCTACAGGCCCTGAGCCAAGATGTGCGTTGCGTTTGGACTGGCATGCACTCAGAGCCCCGTCTTCACCCTGCCTCCTTGAGCCACCCATATTTCACCTCTGAAGTCAGCCCCAGATGCCTTGACTCCAGGGAGGGCCTCATAGTTTCTAAGGTATCACTTCTGCCATAGACATGAAACTGACCAGAGCAAATATAGAGAACATGGTAAAAGTTATGAATTTATTTAACATTTCATGTTAGGAAGCCAATGTTGATTGTTCTTGTCCTTTTAGCTGAGATCAAGTGAGGAAACCAATATTGATGAATCTGTTACAACTCAGGGAAAGGCACCTTCTTTCTTTCTGTAATATTTATAAAAACCACTTAATGGAATTTTTTTATTATAGATATTGAGGTAGGATTCCTTCCATGGCTAATGAATGAAGTTGAAAAATCCATGGAATACAGCATGGTGGGAAGAACAGTGGTTGACAGTAAGTTATTTTATTTTATTTAAAAGCCATCTCTAGGACTTCCATTATATGGGAAGCTTTCTGAGCTATACTTTATTTCCTATCTATCCTCTATAAACTATTGCTTTTACTTAAAAATGAATAAATAAAAGCCATCTCTAAAATTTTTAGTAGAAAGAATAAATTGAAGAGATTTTATAATTTTAGTCTTAAACTTTTAATGTATTGATTATATTAACAATGGTCCAGATTTTTACCCTCAATATTATTTTTAGCTCTTCTATTTTTTGATCTGTATTAATATCTTCTGTCATTACTTCATAAATGATACTGTTATAACAGAGAATATAATTCATATTAAATGCAATTAATGGTGTAGAAATTAAGTATGCTGACTTTTACAAAAGGTTATGATACAGAAAATGGGTAAGGTTTAGTGGATGTTTTATACTTCTCTATAAGTCAGCATTATAACTACTAAACTATGGTAAAATAGGAAAGTCATGGTGACTTCTGAGTGTATACCTTTTTAGTGTTGATCCGTGACGTGGTTGAGAGGAGACTGAGTATGTACGAGATCAAGGAGGATGGACTTCAGAACCTCAGGCCTGAGGGAGAGCAGAGGGCTCCTGCAGCAGTGAGAGACCCAGCCCGGGGTTTTGGCTTCCAAGACCAAAGCCCTGCGCAGACACAGAGGCCGCTGTCAGACAGAGACTACCTACAGAGAATGCCATTTGACCGAGGGCCAACCCAAGAGAGAGAGTCGATGGAAGAAGGAGAGTTCTCAGGGCAAAGCGAAGAAAAAACAATGAAGAAACTCACAGAGAAGGAAGAATTTTCACAGTAGACGGAGCTTTGGGCGTCAGAAACTGACTCCTGGCGGAACCCACAGTGCAGTCAGAGCTGACGCATGAGCCCCAGAGGCTCCAGAAATTATGTCTATTTAGTCAGCAGGTCTTACTGTCTCACGGACAGGGCAAACCAAATGTGATGAAATAAAACTCATAAAAGAAACAAAGGTAATTCATTTACTTCATAGAATATTCAAAGACTATATTGTAATTCTAATGAGACTTCTATTTAATTGCTATCTTCCAATTACCACTATATGTAACTAGCAAATATATTTTTCCTCTACCCTTCTAATCTTGTTTGTTCTTTTTTTTTTAGTAAATATGATAGTTAACATTAGATTTCAGACCTGTCAGCCATTGAGCCTTTCTTCTCTGTAGGAAACTATTTTACTCCATGAGAGAATACCTGAATATCATGTACTGAAAGTTACAGTGCTCTCTCCATGCAAGGACCAAGAACTATACCCCAGTATGTACAAAATTAAGCAATGGGTGGCCAACCTCGGTGGCTCATACCTGTAATCCTACCACTCTGGGAGGCTGACGCTGGAAAATTGTTGGAGGTCAGGAATTGGAGACGAGCCTAGAAAAAAATTAGCCGGGCATTGTGGTAGGTGCCTGTAGACCCAGCTATTGGGGAGGCTGAGGCAGGAGAATCATTTGAGCCCAGAAGTTTGAGGTTATTGTGAGCTAGGCTAATGCCACCACACTGTAGTCAGAGTAACAGAGTGAGACTCTTATCTCAAAAAGTAATAAATAAAAAAAAAAAAAATAGGTACCCCTTCCAGCTTTAACATTCAAGTAAAACTTAAGTGTCTTCCTAGCACTCTGGGAGGTCGAAGGAGGTGAATTGCTTGAACTCAAAGAGTTTGAGACCAGCCTGACCAAGAGTGAGACCCTGTCTCTACTAAAAACAGAAAAACTATCCAGGCGCAGTAAAGCACACCTAAAGTCCCTGCTACTCGGGAGGCTGAGGCGAGAGGATTGCTCAAGCCCAGGAATTTGAGGTTGCTGTGAGCTATGACGACACCACAGTGCTCTATCCAGAGCAATAGAATGACACTGTCATTAAGAAAAAAATACTTAAGGGGTCCAATGGATTAGTAATATGCCTTCATCTATTTTTTTCACATTCCTGCTATTATCAGGCAATGCCAGTAAAGCCCAAGTCCCTGTTTGCCCTCATGCACTCTAACTCCCCTCCTCAGAGGCAAGTCACTGTCATCAGTAGGGTGTCCGACCATGGCCTGCAGCTGCCTACAAATGCTCGTATGCAATGGCAGATGACCTTTTTTTTGCTGGTCAGCTTTCATTAGTGTCTGTGTATTTAGTGTGTGGCCCAAAACTCTTAGATAAGCATTTAAAGTCAGCTGCAGGATGTGGTTTGACACCCCTGACTGAACATCTAAAAATAGATAGGTTGATTTTACTTTAAATATTTGCATATTTTATTTTTTACCTAAGGGTATGCATTAGCTATTTCAGCAATAGCAAACATAAATCTCTTACCTTTTTAACACACTTCTGACCAGTCATGAGTTACCCAGTAACCTGGATGGTTTCTGCATAAAATTGCCAGTCAACATGTGTTAAGATGTCAGAGGTGCTCAGTGATTCTATATTATAATAAGCAGCTGAGAGATGAGGAGGGGAGAAGGAATAAAATAGGCCGAATTCGAGACAACTGAGAATTGAGACTGGGAGAAATGAATAGGGAACATCTGCTATGTCAACATATTATTGACTGGCAGTTTTACACATGGTAACTATCCATGTTACCACGTCACTCATGACGGGTAAAATGTGTTAAAATATAGTAAGGTATTATGCACATATATTATGACTGTGCTGTGGCTTAGGGAATTAACATTTGACTTTTTTATCTGAACATGTTTAAAGAATTTACCTGATTGAAGGTCACATTATTTTATCTCTAAACCCTTGTTAATCTTAAGCAAATAACTGAAATCTTCTGAGCCTTCAGATAGATATACCCTATTTTCTTCACAATATGTGTAAATATGTAACTATGGTGATTTAAAGAACTTAGAATTAGGGCAGCATCTGTGGCTCAAAGGAGTAGGGCGCCAGCCCCATATGCCGGAGGTTGCAGGTTCAAAAACTGCAAAAAAAAAAAAAAAAAGAACTTAGAATTATTAGCCTATTTATCTTCATTTCTTTTTAAGTTAGATACCAAGAATATATCCACATTTAAAAAATTTAAAAGAATGTGCCCATTTCCCCATGTTATCACTAAACTATATCATTTAAACCTCATAGCAGCTTTCTGAGGCATGCATGATAATGTTTATATTTTTACTTTCTGATTGTAAGTTTAGTCCAACAGCAGACACATTAACTCAGTGTCTACAGTATGTTTGGAATGAGGCTACAGTACAGCAGTGGGCAGACATGAATTCTACCTACATGCTTTTATAGCCTAGCAGTGGAGCTAGGGGAAGGAAATGACCAAAGTTGCTGGGCACGGTGGCTCACACATGTAATCCCAGCACTCTGGGAGGCTTAGGCAGGGGGATCACCTGAGCTCATGAGTTCGAGACCACCCTAAGCCAGAGTGAGACTCCATCTCTAAAAATAGCCGGGTGTTGTGGCAGGCACCTGTAGTCCCAGCTACTCGGAAGGCTGAGGCAGGAGGATCACTTGAGCCCAACAGTTTGAGGTTGCTGTGAGCTTTGACACTATGGCATTCTACTGGGGGCAACAAAGTGACTCTGTCTCAAAAAAAAAAAAAAGTTAAGGGATTTTAAGTGATTTACATTAGGTGACTAGCCTAGTAAATATTAGGATGAAAGTTGGAACCCAGATCTTCTAAACAACTTGACAGCTTTGTGAGGTACACAAAATAATTTTAAATAAGTTATTGCATTAACAGCATTTTAAAAATTGGAATCACACCTCTTATCCCTTATTGGGTTAGTTCCATCTTGTTAAAGCATCTGTATTATCCAAAAATGAAGAAGACCAAAATATTTTACCCAGGGTTGTTAGTGATTATCTTATTATTACCACCAATTTTTAGAAACCTTAAGATTTGAAGTTGATTATCCTCCATAATTCTCATTCTCCTTTAGAATAATCCAGTTCATTAAACACTTTGCAGATGCTTTGTTAAAAATATCCAAACCTATGTTCTATAATGCCATCAATTAATTTATTAAAATATATGGAAATCTGTAGACCCCACATTGAACTAGATAAGCTTAACTGCAATTCTAGCTCATCCTAGGGAGGTCCCCATATAACCAAGAGGTTAGAACATTTTCCCCAAAAGAAAACTTAGAGAAACGAATTAATATTATCTGGAGAAAAGAACATGAAATGGAAACTTGAAGTTTTCTTAATGTTTTAAGAAGAATTTCTGCAAGTACATCAGGATTTTATGGGAAATTACAAGGCAATATTCTGTGCATATGTCTAGAAGACTTTTCATAACTGTAAGCAACAAATGGATTGATATGTGAAAATCTTCAAATTTCTATTGAGATTGACTTTGCCCATGTTTGCAAATACTCTTCTCATGAATTCTATTCCTGTCCATTATTTCAGCTAACACTAAGCTAATAAAAGCTAAATAATAATAAGATGAATAATATGTAATAAATGCATAGAGGCTGTCATCCCTGGCATAATCCCCATGTCACTAAAATAGATGAGAAAGATAGAATGTAATTTGCTCTAGCGCAGACATCATTACGTTTAAGCCACCTGAGGAATCTCAGCTTGGCTTGTGAGGGCGCTGAGCAGCGAAGGTAGCCAGACCCCAGGGGCTTGCGTCTTCACCATGGTTGTTTGCCCTTCTCAATGTTTTTCTTTTTGTTAATTAGGAAAAATAACTGACTTACCAGTCTTGTGTTTTATTTTTAAAAACATATGGAAGGGTAGGGAACTTACAAAAGGAAAAAGTATTTGGAGCATATTATTCCTTTAAAAGTCATAATGGAAGGGACATTTTGCATATTCTATCAAGATGTTTGTATACAACCAAGTCATATTGCCCACTGCTCAAAAGGAAACCAATTACCTGAGCCAGCAGCAGTTACAACAGAGAAAGAGTTTAACATAAAAGCACAGTGAGTGAGGAGAGAAGAGGGGAGGGAGGAGAGCGATCAAAATACTTTTTTTATTAACAGGTGTCAAAGAGCTAAGCAAAATGTTACCCAGTATTAGCATAACATGAAATAACATACCATATTAAAGGAAAATTTAAGGGGCGGTGCCTGTGGCTCAGTGAGTGGGGAACCGGCCCCATATACCAAGGGTGGCAGGTTCAAACCCGGCCCCAGGCAAACAGCAACAACAACAAAAAAATAGCCTGGCATTGTGGCGGGTGCCTGTAGTCCCAGCTACTCGGGAGGCTGAGGCAAGAGAATCGCCTAAGCCCAAGAGCTGGAGGTTGCTGTGAGCTGTGATGCCACAGCACTCTACCAAGGGTGACAGAGTTAAATTCTGTCTCTAAAAAACAAAAAAAAAGTAACTTGGGATTCCTGGACCTGTCAGAAAGTGACATTTTTGACTTGCCATAGATCAGAAAATATAGATGAGATAGCAAGCCAATTTTTTAAAGGCTTTTTATTTGCCTTATAAAGTCAATCTTAATTCTTCAAAGCAGTCTGGGCATATCTGAAAATAACACCATTTTAGTCAAAGCCTTGGTGAAAGAACTAGTGTCTCTAATTCTGTCCTGTTATAAAAGAAAGCAGATTCTTTCTGCTTCCTTTCTTGTCATAATTTGTATGACAGATTGAATACAGATTCAATAATACAAAAAACTATATTGTCATAAACTAAGAATTCTCACAAATAGCTTTCAAGTCCTAGAGAAATGAAATAGAAATATAAATGCTTTAAATTTTGCTTATAAAAATATACTTTGTTGTAATCTATAAATAGCTCAAAAGAAGGAAAAACGTTTTCTTAACTTCTAAAAAACAAAATATAAAAAGAATCTGCAATGTTTCAACCAAAGAAAGTCATTAAAAAATTATTTCAGTCCCATGTAATTTTTGTTGTGAGGTTGAGTTAGCAGTCCTCATGAACTCATCAGTTTTTGAATTAAAGTCCTAGAAATTTGATTTGTTTTAGTCAAACGGTATATAATCTCCAAAGTTATCAGAAACCTGCATTCAAGAACACTAATCAGTCCTTTCAAAAGTGACTTTCTTTGAAGATGCAAATTTTGCACTGTAGCCAGTTAAAAACTGCTTTTTTAAAAGAATCAAAGTAAAACACTAGTTGTCTATGGATGAAAAAAGTTTTAGAATAGGGGGCGGTGCCTGTGGCTTTTCAAAGGGGTAGGGCGCCCACCCCATATGCTGGAGGTGGTGGGTTCAAACCCAGCTCCGGCTAAAAACTGCAAAAAAAAAAAAAGTTTTAGAATAGGGGTTAAAGTGACAATAGACAAAGAAATTTGGTTATTTCTTGTGGTATTCAGTAATTAAACGTAATTATTACTGATAACATACACCAAGACATATTAGAATTTGGGGACTCTTATATATGTACGGTTTTGGCACATATATTAATAACATTTTTATACAAATACAACCCCAAGAAAGTTAAACACTATTTCATATTTGACAATGCTTCCCATATGGTTTTAACTTACCGTATATACTCGAGCATAAGCAGAGTTTTTTCAGCACAAAATTTGTGCCGAAAAACCCGAACTTAGCACAAATTTTGTGCCGAAAAAACTCGGCTTATACTCAAATATATACAGTACCAAATAAGCCTCCTCTGTCTCTCTTGGACTATTAGGGGCCTTATAAAAGCTAGTATGAGGTCAGAAAGACTGAAATTAGAGTTCTGATTTTAGAAAGTTTGTCAAATATCAAAGATTTAAAATATTTGTTATCACAAACAGGATGACAGGAATACCCAAGGGGACAGATGGCTGACCAGAGATACCAGCTGCCAGAGTGTCTCAGTAAGAAGGAAAAGATGAAAGAAAAAAACAATTACAAGCCCAGGAGTTGGAGGTTGCTGTGAGTTGTGTGACACCACAGCACCCTACCGAGGGCAATAAAGTTGAGGCAAGAGAGTAAACGCGGAGCTAAGACCTGTCCTGGCCACTGTACAGGCATTAGCCTGTCTGTAACACTCCTACCTCCACTGTAGCATATGTCTCTGTTATCTGTATATCCTTCCCTTGGTATGCGCTGGGCCTAGATAGAAACCTTGTAACTTCCTTAACCTTCCCTCGCCTCTGAAGACAGGTAGCCCACCCGGTGTCAATGGCGCAGGCCCACCTGACCTTCCCTTGAGTCCCAAGACTTTCACGTTTGTCACGTCCCTCACATCCTTTATGACTCTCACGTGCACCCTAGCCCTAAAAAATGTATAAAAGAAAGGCAAGAGATTAAGTGGGGGGCTCAGTTTTTAAGACACTAGTCTGCCGAGTCCCCCAGCCAGAATAAACTCGCCGCTTCCTCTGTCAACTGGTGCTTGGAGTCTTCTGTCTACGTTGGTTTTCCTGCTACAAAGTAAGACTCTGTCTCTAAAAAAAAAAAAAGAGAGAGAGAGAGAGAGAAAGAGAAAAAATCAAATAGGCAGACAAACATGGATCAGGCATGATAAGGGAGGAAGGTGCCAGCGCCACAAGACCCTCCATGGGGGAGGTCGTGGAGCAGAACTGAGGCAGCAGGGTTTCAGTAGCGGCATGGAGAGCAATGAGAGGGTAGGGAGGTGGGATGGTATGTTTCTCCCACCTTCACGTTTCAGGGGAGACTCTGTCCCCTCCAGCCCGGGAGCTGCTGCTGCCAGTGAACTGGGAGCTTCTTGCACACAAAGCACCAGGCTCCCCACCCCACTGGGGCACTGCCCATCACCACAGACCTGAGCTGAGACAGCAGGTGCCACATTGCTTCTCTACCCACCAGGCGCCTTTGTCCTTCCAGTGGATTTCAGCCCCTCAGTTTTTATCTTGCTCATTCCCATACAAATGGTGCCCAACTCCAGCCCAGACTGTGGAAGCCAAGGGAACTGCATGACATTCCAGGCTGGCTGCCTACCAGAGTGGAACAGAGGACCAGACTGCCAGACTCTTCCTCCACTCCCCCCACCAACCCATAGCTGCTGAGAGGGACAATTGAGCCACCTTGCTGAGACTTCCACAGAAAGTGGGACTCTCATCTTGCCTCTTAGAACCCTCCAGCAGACTGAGGGGGGCTCAGACTGTGAGATCCCTGTTCACCAGCCCGCCCTGGTGCTGCTTGCCCAGTGGTTTCATCACAGTGGGCCACACTCTGGAACAGAGGGACATCAAACCTGCTTAAGCTCCTCACAGGCAACTTGGGACCAGCATGCTTCTCCCTGGCATGGTCAGAGATTGATCTTCAGGAACTTGGGGACAGGCCTGCAAGCCAGATCCTGCACCCTTTGTCAGAAGGCCTGGATTCTGGAGAACAGTGAATAGCAGTCCAAGACTGCTCTGTTCTTCCATTTCTAACATTACAGTTTTATAAATTTGAGTTCAAATGAAGACCATGCTTACCCTTCTCTTAATCTGCAGAACCCATGACCATCTTAATTTTCTTATTTATCGGTTCTGTGCCTATAGCTCAAGCGGCTAAGGCACAGCCACATGCACCAGAGCTGGTGGGTTCAAATCCAGCCTGGGCCCGCCAAACAATGAAAACTACAACCAAAAAATAGCGGGTGTTGTGGCAGGCGCCTGTAGTCCCAGCTACTTGGGAGGCTAAGGCAAGAGAATCTCTTAAGCCCAAGAGTTGGAGGTTGCTGAGAGCTGTGACACCACGGCACTCTACCCAAGGTGATAGCTTGAGGCTGGTCTCAAAAAAAAAAAAAAAAAAAAAAAGTTCTTATTTGTCCAATAATTGTTCGTCTTTGGGGGCATACAGGGGAGATTTGTGAACAATGTCAGGAGGCGAGGGAGTCTACATGGGAAGGACTGAGAGGACAGTGTGGGTCTCCACTACAACACACTTGCCAAACATACCCCACCCCCAAGAGGAGCCTCATGCCCTCAGCCCAGGGTATGCCGAGGCAGGGAAGCTCCTGCCCCACATCACAATCATGAGGAGAACTCTGCTAGTTTAAGCTCTTCCTTGCTGGCAGATCCTAGAGAGAGATTGCAGAGTAGGGGAGCAGGGAGCAGAGTGAAAACCACTCCTGACAGCCAGATTGTGAATCTCAGATGCCCCCTCCACCACCGCTCCCATCCACAAGTAGACTTTCTGATTGGGTGGGGCCTCTTCAGCTCCCACCTCCCCTGGCAGCTTTTCCCAGAAACTGAGAGCACATCTTTGACCCCTGTCAAAATAGCTACCTTGCCAGCTGAGGAAAACTTCACTGGTCTTACTAGAGAATTAGACATCCAGGCACAAGAATTTCAATAAACATCCAGGAGGCAATAACCAAGACACATAACCATCATCCTAGGCAAAGTCAGCATGAAGGAGGAACTCGTGTGGGCCGTAAGGGAAAAACAAAGATTACGAAGGAAAACCCATTGGCTAACTGCAGACTTCTCTACTGAGACCTTCTGAGCCAGAGGCTTCAGTTTTCTTAAACACAACTGCCAACCTAGAATTTTGTGTCCTGCAAAACAAAGTTTCAATATGAAGGATAAATAAAGACTTTTCCAGAGAAGCAAATAGTGAAGGAATTTATCAAGACCAGACCTGCCCTGCAAAAATATTCAGAACTGCATTACATGTGTATAAGCACAATAGACACCAACCAGTGTAAAACCCCCAAAAAACTAAAGCTCAGAGCTCATATAAAACAATAGCACAAGGCTTGGTGCCCATGGCACAGTGGTTATGGCGCCAGCCACATACACCAAGGCTGGCAGGTTCAAGCCTGGCTCAGGCCAGCTAAAACAACAATGGCAACTCCAACAAAAGTACCCGAGCATCGTGGTGGACACCTGTAGTCCCAGCTACTTACTGGGAGGCTGAGGCAAGAGAATCGCTTAAGCCTAAGAGTTTGAGGTTGCTATAAGCTGTGACGCCACAGCACTCTACCAAGGGTGACATAGTGAGACTCTGTGTCAAAAAAAAAGCACAAGAGGTAAATCAAAGCAGTAAGGTATACCCAGCAGGATGAACAGATCCCTCATATCAATTCTATCTATCAATGTGAATGATTTGAATTCCTCCTCAAGAGACGAATGGATAAAAAAAAATATAAACCGAGTATCTGTTATCTCCAGGAAATACATATAAACCACAAGGACTCAGAGACTCAATATGAAGGGATGAGAAAAAATATTGCATGCAATTGGAAACCAAAAGCAAGCAGGTATAGCCACTCTCATATCAGATAAAAATTTTTTTTTTCTTTTTTGAGACAGCCTCACTCTGTCACCCAGGGTAGAATGCCATGGTGTCATAGCTCACAGCAACCTCAAACTCCTGGGCTCAAATGATCCTCCCAAGTAGTTGGGACTACAGGCACCTGCCACAACACCTGGCTATAGGAGAGATGGAGTCTTGCTCTTGCTCAAGCAATCACCCTACCTCAGCCTCCCAGAATGCTAGGATTACAGGCATGAGCCACCACCCTCAGCCTGATAAAATCTACTTCAAATCAATGATAGTAAAGAAAGGCAAAGATGGCTGTTATAAAATTTTACAGAATGTTTACAAAATATTCTCTACATGTTGGCCACCTGATGTAAAATTTTGTAATGAATATTTTGTAAATAAAGGTACATTTAGCTACAATTTTCCATTTTTTCTATGTATGGTAACTTTATGAGTGACTTTTGGGACACTCTGTATAATGGTAAAGGAGCAATTCAATAAGAAGACATAACAATCCTAAAAATTTGCACACCTAACACAGGAGTGCCCAGATTCATAAAGCAAACCTTATGAGGTCTAAGAAAAAGATAAACAGCAGCATTGTAATTGCCGGGGACTTCAACACCCCACAGACAGAACTGGACAGATTATCCAAGCAGAAAATAAATAAAGACTGGACTTAAATGGGACTCTACAACAAATGGACCTAACAGACATTTGCAGAATATTTTATCCAAAACTACTGTGTATACATTCTTCCCAGCTCATGGAACATTCTCCAAGATTGATCATATTTTAGGTCACAAAACATGGCCCAACAAATTAAAAAGAAAAATACTGCTGGGTACAGTGGCTCAAGCTAGGGTTCTGACGACTCCTTCCTTCTTGGGAATTGATTAATTTGCTGGAACACCTCATAGAACTCAGAGAAATACTTGCAGTTACCAATTTATCATAAAGGATATTACAAAGGATACAGATGACGGGCTAGGAATGGGAGAGAGGTGCCAAGCTTCAATGCCTTCCCAGGGCTCACCACCTTCTAGGAAAATCCTAGTGTTCAGCTGTCCAGAAGCTCCTCCGTTTTTCATAAACCAAGAAAATAGCATAACTGAAATATATGAGTTAAAAGATAAGGTTGGCTGGGTGTGGTGGTTCACGCCTATAATCTCAGCACTCTGGGAGGCTGAAGCAGGAGGATCCCTTGAGCTCAGGAATTCAAGATCAGTCTGAGCAAGAGCAAGACCACGTCAATACTAAAAATGGAAAAATTAGCCAAATGTGGTGGTACCTGGAGTCTAGCTACACAGGAGGCTGAGGCAAGAGGATCACTTGAATTCAGGAGTCCAAGGTTGCTTTGAACTTGGCTGAAGCCATGTCACTTAGCCTGGGCAACAGAGTGAGACTCAGTCTCAAAAAAAAAAAAAAAGTAGCATTATGGGCTTGCTTATAAATAAAATCAATTGCTATATGAAGAATTTGAAATTTCAATATAAAAATATTGTAGAGATAAAGTAATATTTAAACAACTTTAACTTTTTTAAAATAGAGTTCAAAATGAATGAATTTTCATCACTATATTCATGATTTTTATTAATATGAACATTTTGTGATGATTTAATTGTGTCTTTTAACATTTTAGATTATATTGGTTTTCTTATTTACCACTAGATGTCAGTACAACTCTAAGGTAAAGTTAACTTGCTGCCAACTTCATACATAATTTAATAACTATAATAAACCTCAGTAGGTAGAGTTCAAAAATACCTTGTATTCCTTCGAGACGCTAAACTTCCACTGAGTATATTTTGTCTTGCTCTAAAGTTATCTGCCAGCCGTGTAGGAGTGCCAGACTCTTAAAATGCTCATTTTAGAGTGGACCTTAGTTGTCATATATGCCCAGTTTCTATCTAATTTGGGATCCTTTTTTTTTTTTTTTTGAGACAGAGTCACTATGTCGCCATAGAATGCTGTAGCATCCCAGCTCACAGCAACCTCAAACTCTTGGGCTCAAGCAATTCTTTTGTCTCAGCCTCTCAAATAGCTGGGACGACGGGCGCTCGCCGCAACACCCAGCTATTTTTTTCTTGCTCTTGTTTAGCTGGCCTGGCCAGGTTCGCACCTGCCACCCTCAATGTATGTGCCTGGTGCCATAACCACTATGCTACGGTCACCAAGCCTAATCGGGATCCTTGACAGATGGTCTTTTAGTCTTTGTTTCATCACATTAAAGATGAGGTTTTCACTTTATGATCAGCTCTACGTAGGGATTCTCTGCTATTTGGTTTTGTCTCCACAGGCATGGCCTATATTAATGCTTAGTCAATCACGCTGTGGGGGAGTTCTCATTATTAGAAATTTCTTTTATACTGAATCAAAATCTGTCCCATTATAACCTTTGCTTGTTGGTCATAGTCATGGGGCATGATTATGGTGCAGGGAGACAAAATAATCCTATTACCATATCACCCCTATCGTATGCTCTAGTAAACTTTTCTTCCCCCAAGTGTTTCTTTCTCCCAAAGAAATTATTACCATTCTTCTGGCATAATTTCAGAACTTCCCCCACTCTCCATCCCAGTTACTATTACTCTGAAACTTCTATTTGGTCAAAAGTTACACCTAAAATATGTTTCCTAGAAATAGATCTACCACTGTAAATGCAATCTGACTCAGCAAAGGGCATTGTGGGACTATTATCCCCCATGACTTGGACACCACCAACTCACTTCCTCTAAACTTACATATCTAGAAATCACATCTCCCAGAACATAAGAAAGAAAAATCCAAAATAACTTTTGAATAAGCACAATGTCACAAAGTCCACACAGTTTGTGGCAGACCCTCCAAGCTTATCCTGTCCCACAGAAAGCCAGTGCAATGCTTCCCAATCCAGCTATGGTTCAAGCAGCCCTGAGTGCAGATTCACACATGCTCAGGAAGACACAAATCATGAGCCTTGATGGCATCCACATGGAACTAATTCTGCAGGCTGGCAAAAAGGAAGAGCTGCAGCTTCCACCCAGATTTCAAAGGTTGTAGCAGAAAGCCTGGGAACCCACCCAGAGACTTATGGGCAGAGCTACAGCAGAGAGTCCCCCTACAGCCATGCTCAGAGCTGCTGCAGAGCCCCCACCAGGGCAGTTCCCTAGGGGCGGGGGAGGTAGAAGTGGGGCCACCACCAGGCCCCCAGAACTATGGGATCACAAGCAGTTTGCAGCACCTGCCTGGGGAAGCCCAGGCACTAATTCCAACCTGCAGCTGTGGGGACTACCCCAGCAAAGCCGTGGGAGCAGAACTGCCTGAGGCCTTGGGGGTCTGGCCCCGGCCCAGTGTGTCCAGGAAGTGGCACATGGAGTTAAAAGAAAGTCTTCTCCAGTGTTCAGACTTAAGTCTGCCTTGCCAGGTTTCAGATTTGCTTGGAGCCCATTACTCTTTTCTTTTAGGCTATTTCTCCAATGGGGAGGGTAGCCCACAGCCCTGGAGACTGAGAATCACCCAGTGGCACCTGGTACTGCCAGGTCCTTAAGAAAGGTGCCGGCCTGGCGTGGTGGCTCACGCCTGTAGCCCCAGCGCTGTGGGAGGCCCAGGCAGGTGGATTGCCTGAGCTCAGAAGTTCGAGACCAGTATGAACAGCAGGGAGCCAGAGTGAGACCCCCTCTCTACTAACATCAAAAACTGAGCATCTCCAGAGGAAGAAGAAAATGAACAACAACAACAAAAAAAAGAGTACTTCAAACAAAGAAGAATGAACAAGCAAGCTGAAATTAAAAATTAAAAAAAAAAAAGAAAGAAAGGTGCCGACTTGGGGGGTGGGGGGTCTGAAGAAACAGGGCTGGAGCTGCAAGCACCGGAGGCTGCAGAGAGGGCTGGGCTCAGCCAGCAGGGAGGCTTTTTTGGAGTCACTGGCGCGCTGCAGTGTCCAGGCAGGAACGTGGCTTCAAAGGGGGTTCAACCCTGGAGCTGGAGTTCATTGCTGTCCAAAATGGAAGGAAGCGCCAACAAACAGTAACGGATTCTTGTGCCACGTAACCAACGTCCAGCTGCAGTAGAAGCGCGTCCGGACTCCCCGGGGACATTCGACAGCCAAGGCCCAGCCTCCACCGCCGCTGTTCATGTTTCCCACCGACCAGCACTTTGGGGATGTTACGGGCCAAAGGGCCACCCCGGTGCCCCCGACAGTGGCGCAGCATCACCCCCAGCGCCAGACGTCAGAGCAAACTTCTCCTAATCCGGGTGTTGCTTCAAAAGAACTTCTGCTGGCTCCCTGGGGGGATCTTCGAGAACCCCCACAAAGTTCTCTTTGAGGGGGTCCTTTGAGAGGAAGAGCCAAAATTTCATACCCACCATCCAGATGTCCTGGTAATAGGTCACAGCTGCGTCTTCATCCCTGGGCCCCGCAGAGTGGTCAGAAGCAGCTAGCATCTGCAGCAAATTGGGAGAGATTCGGAGAAAAAGGAAAAGCCAGGCACCGTCCCCAACCCAACGGCCACTGTAGACCATTCAACCTGGAGCTGGTTGGAGTGGGAAAGGGAGAGGTTTCCAAAGGGCGAGGCCGAATGTTGACTATTGCACTGTACTGGGATCATCACTTAATTATTAGACTGGAGATTTTAGAACTGTAACATCACCAGAAACAGGCAACAAAAATAAAAATAGACAAAATGGACTACATCAAAATGCAAAACTTCTGGCTCGGCACCCGTAGCTCAGTGAGTAGGGCGCCAGCCAGCCTGGCCCAGGCCTGCTAAACAACAATGACAACTGCAACAAAAAATAGCTGGGAGTTGTGGCAGGCACCTGTAGTCCCAGCTACTGGGGAGGCTGAGGCAAGAGAATCGCTTAAGCCAAAGAGTTTGAGGTTGCTGTGAGCTGTGACGCTGTGGCATTCTACTGAGGGTGACACAGTGAGACTCTATATCAAAAAAAAAAAAAATTTTTTTTAAACTTATGTGCATCAAAATATACGATAAACACAGTGAAAGGACAACCTATGGAAGGGAAGAAAATATTCCCAAATTATATATCTGAACACAGGTGTACAAATACTTTTCAAGAGCCTGTTTTGAATTCTTTTGGACACATACTCAGAAATGAGATTGTTGGATCATATGTAATTCTACTTTTGCTTGTTTGTTTTGGCATACCTAGATGGGTTCAAATTGATAATTCTTTTCGTTTTGCCTTTTTTTTTTCCACTCTGGGTAGAGTGCCGTGGTGTCATCCTCATAGCTCACATCAACCTCAAACTCTTTGGGATCAAGTAATCCTCCTGCCTCGGCCTCCTGAGTACCTGGGACCACAGGTACTTGCCACAACACCCAGTTAGCTTTTTTCTATTTTTAATAGAGACAGGGATCTCACTCTTTCTCCAGCTGGTCTCAACCTCCTGCACTCAAGCGATCCTCCCATCTCAGCCTCCCAGAGTGCTGATTATAGGTATGAGCTACCTCACCTGACCTGAAAATGTAATTTTAATAAAAGATAATTTATGAGTTTGTAATTGATAATCTACCATAAATTGTACTAATCTGACAGTGTGGAAAAGTCTCACAGCATATATAATATGGGCTAACCAATCCTCACATTAAGCTCAATGATAGAAAACTTCATGTCATGCTGTTTTTAAATTTTTTTCTATATTTTATTATTTTTTATGTTTTTATTTTTATTTTTGGGGCTGGAGTGCAGTGGCATCATCCTAGCTCACCAGCAACCCTAAACTTATGGACTCAAGCAATCCTCCTGCCTCAGCCTCCTATGTGGTGGGGACCCCAGGTGTGCACCTGTATTTGTATTTTTGGTAGAGATGGGGTCTCACTGTCTTACTCAGGCTGATCTCCAACTCCTGAGCACAAGCGACCCTCCCACCTCGGCCTCCCAAAGTGCTAGTAGTACAGATGTGAGCCACCACTCCAGGCCTAAATTATTTTATAACTACCAAGTTGTACTCAGTGTAGAACATAGTACCTTTAAAGGCAGAATCTGTGTCCTCTGAGAGCTTCCAAATGAAGCAAAAATGAGTATATATTTTAAGTTACTATTAAGGAGAAAAAGGGGGAAATAAAAGTCTTAATAAAAACCATTTGTGCCTCTATAATCTATTTGGAATTTGTCAAAGATACTAATAAATTCCTTATCTTTCTTCATTCGTTCCTTCATTAAATGTTATTGCACTCCCAGGCCTCAAAGATGCAAGATAAACAAGATGAGGATGAGCAGGCCTGAGTTTACAGAGCTTAGATGGCTGGAACTTTAGTTTATTTTCCTGCAGGAAACAGGAACACCAGGCAGGAACAAAACGTGCCTGACGTGTGCACAAATACCACGGAAGAACAGGTGGGGATTTAACCAATATCCAGCATTGACAACTGAAGTAACAATTGCAGAGAGTTTTAATTTGGTAGTAGTAATCTTTTTTTTTTTTTTTTTTAGAGAAAGAGTCTCAACTTTGTCTGCCTCAGTAGAGTGCTATGGCGTCACAGTTCACAGCAACCTCCAGCTCTTGGACTTAGGTGATTCTCTTGTCTCAGCCTCCCAAGTAGCTGGGACCCACCACAATGCCCGGCTATTTTTTTGTTGCAGTTTGGCCGGGGCTGGGTTCGAACCCACCACCCTCAGTATATGGGGCCAGTGCCCTACTCACCGAGCCACAGGCGCCACCCAATTTGGCAGTAATCTTAAAGTGTGTCCATCTGGAGACAAGAAAGAAAAAGAAAAAGAAATGTGGAAAATATTTTGATAAAATCCCAATTACACTGTTTAAATATCTAAAACTAACATTTACAGATAACTGACTGAGGAGGGGTACTTCCTTAGGCATGGTGCTGTTTGGTGTGTAAGCTGGTTGAGGAGCATGTTCTTTATAATGCTTGAATATTGCGGTTGTTGATGGCTTTACCCACAAACCTGATCCCCCCCAGAGCCTGCCATGAAGAGGTGTCCTATTTCACCAGCATTTCAGTTCCTTTACTGATTGAAAAATCAATGTTAAGAGGCAGTAAGTAATGTTAAGAGGGACCTGCTAAAATATTCTCACCGTTATCAGACTATACCAAACACTCCCTGGGAATAGGGCACTTAAATCATCATGTTAACTCTTTCAGACTCAGGAGGTTCCAATTAGATCAATTCAGCCGCTTCTGGAAGCAAAGCAGCTAGACCGGCCCTGGAACAACTGGAAAGAAGCTGCAGACAGTTTAGTCGATTGAATTCAATTTCATCTACAGAGCTAGAAAAACAAAAGAGCAAGTTTAAATTACCTGCTTGTCACAGAGGACACAGATGGAGGGCTTAGGATGTCAACCAGAGGATCCCAGTACACTGAACCAGAGGAACACAGACGGGGCAGGGTGGCTCACACCTGCAATCCTAACACTTTATCAGGCTGAGGCAGGAGGATCCCTTGAGGCCATGAATTTGAAACCATCTTAGACAATATACAAAAAAATTTAAAAATTAGCCAGATGTGGTGACACACACCTGTAGTCCCAGCTACTCAGGAGGCTGAGGTGGGAGGATCACTCAAGCCCAGGAGTTTGAGGTTACAGTGAGCAATAATCCCAGTGCTCCAGTGTAGCCTGGACAGCAGAGCAAGACCTTGTCTCTTAAAGAAAAAAAAGAAAAACAGAAAAAGAAAGAAATAGAAGGAACATGGATAATGAAGCATGCTGCAGCTACACTTTAAATCTCTGAAACCAAAGTTTCTGAAATTATGTAATAACATTGATAAACACGTACGTTTCTACAGATTTGAAAACAATAAAATCCATTTTATTGTTATACCAACAAGACAGTTCTACTTCACAACTTTGTTTTATAGTGATTTTGTAAATGTACTATACAAATCACATATATATTTATACATACATAAAGTTTAAGTTCTTACTGTTTGGGGTACTGAATAAAAATAGTCAATAGGTTTTGATGAATAAAGTTATTTGCCTAGTAAATTGTGTCAAAAATATAAATGAGGTTTTTCATCAGTTTTTGAACACTTGCAACCACCAGTCCTTCTCTCCTCTTAGTGGTAATTTATATTCTTTGGAAATTAATAGAAAGGAAGTATTGTAGGACTCTGAATGCTGAACGGAAAATCTCATTTTGTGATGTTGAATTGTTTTCTTTGTTTTTTTTTTTTGTTTTTTTTTTTAGAGACAGAGTCTCACTTTGTCACCCTTGGTAGAGTGCATGGCGTCATAGCTCACAGCAACCTCCAGCTCTTGGACTTAGGCCTCCCGAGTAGCTTGGACTATAGGCACCCGCCACAACGCCCAGCTATTTTTTTGTTGCAGTTTGGCCAGGGACGACTTTGAACCCACCACCCTTGGTATATGGGGCCGGTGCCCTACTCACTGAGCTACAGGTGCCGCCCGTGATGTTGGATTGTTAACAGAAAATAATATCAACTACAATCAGTTATAAAAAATGAAGAAAAACTTAAAAATGAATACAAACATCCCAAAATCACATTCTCCATGATGTAATCAGAAAATGTCGTCCAGGGGCGGCGCCTGGGGCTCAGTGAGTAGGGCGCTGCCGGCCCCATATACCAAGGGTGGCGGGTTTGAGTCCAGCCTCGGCCAAACTGCAACAACAGCAACAAAGAAAAAGAAAATGTAGGCCAGGTGAGATAGTTCACACCTGTAATCCTAGCACTCTGGTAGGAGGATTGCTTGAGCTCAGGAGGTGGAGACCAGCCTGAGCAACAGCAAAACCCTGCCTCCACTAAAAAAAAAAGAAAAAAAAAAAAAAAGGGAAGGGAAGGGAAATTAGCCAACTGTTGTGGAGGGTACCTGTAGTCCTAGCTCCTCAGCAAGCTTAGGCAGGAGGATCACTTGAACTCAGGAGTTTGAGGTTGCTACAAACTAGGCTGAGGCCTGGCACTCAAGCCTGGGGCAACAGAGTAATACTCTGTCTCAAATAAATAACTCAAAATAAAAAATACACTGTCACCCTTTCATGACTGTGTGTGTCAGCCTTTAGTTGGAAAGCATTTGAATATTTAGAGGCAGCATTGATGTCCACAGTTTCAGGTGGTTCTCTAGAAGGGTATTAGTCATTTGTGACCAGAGGGCATCTTGATTTGGGTTAGGTGGAAGAATGGAGAGTCACGGCAATAAGTGGTTGAAAAGCAAGAAAACTCTTTAGGGGCATGTTGCTGAAGGCGTGGGTATTCTACTACATTTTTCCATATTTCAATTGGATCTTTCTCAGCATCAGACAATGATTTAAAATGTCATCTGCTGAGAGTTCGATCAATTCCATCTGTAGTTCTTTAGATGCCTTGGTGATATCAACTAGGTGAGGCTGACATGCTGTTTGCGTTGACACGATTCTCAGTCAGTGAAACTTTCATTTTGTTCTCCAGTTAATAGGTCCATAACAGCTGTGTATTCTTCAAATGATTCACATTTATCATCCTGCTCATTAATATTAAATTTTGGGAACTGGGGAAAATGTTCATCTGAAATTTCTTTTTGAAGAATTGTTTTTAAAAGACAGCTTTCCTCGAAATGCTTGGATTTTTTGGCCACATATCCCATAGATATATTTAGTTTCACTGTGCAAAGAAATCTTCAAGTCATTTTGATTTGATGCAATATCACATAGAAATGCTACGTTCCTATAGAAATCTTCTGTCAAGAATTCACATTGCTGATTCTGTTCTTCATGAAATTTTACTATCTCGCAGAGAAAAAATTTTGACTGACACCTGTCCCTGCGATAGCCAATGCATTTTGCCAATACGGCAAATCCACAGGGGCAAATCCACACCGAATACCTCATCGTTCAGCTTTAGCATGTTACAAAACTTCCTTCCAATGCTGTGCTTCACTGTGCACTGTCTATACATAGTCTCACTAAATTTACCAAATCCAGTCCAATTTCCACTATCTTCAAAGTTATTGAAGGCATCTAT
The DNA here is from genome assembly GCA_963574355.1 of Loris lydekkerianus. Taxonomy (NCBI): domain Eukaryota; kingdom Metazoa; phylum Chordata; class Mammalia; order Primates; family Lorisidae; genus Loris; species Loris lydekkerianus. The sequence goes on along the minus strand of CAUYPK010102470.1, from coordinate 8,468 downwards.
GATTCATGCTCTTTTCACAAGAGTGCCCAGAGTGCATAACTCTCCATAGCAGAGAAAGGTTCCTCGTCTGACCTGAATGCATTATAAAAACTGCACCAGGTCAATACTATCAGTTGATTCATACAAAGAGGTTGAATAATATGTATTTTCCTTTTCAAATGTAACATGAAGTACTTCTGTTAAGTTGAAGGCTAATTTGTGATACCCACTTCTTTCTCCTTGAAAGAGGCAGTTGTTTGTACTTTGAAACATTTTCAGGGTCTAAGCTCACAGCAGTGTGGGTCTTAGGGAAAGCACCTTCCTCTCAGGGATTTTATGAGGATCAAAAAAATTAATATGCACAAACACTTAGAAAAGGGCATGGTAAGTCCCACTCAGGACCGCATACGTGGTGTTTACTAGTGCTGGTCTGGATCCCTTGGATTTGCTGAAATTGTGTTTCCTTATTAGGAGAAAGAAGAGTGTTGTAGTCTTTCAGCAGTAAGGACAAGGCAGGCTATTTAGCACCCTAAGTTATCATCCAAAGGTCTTCATTTCTTGCTAGCCCAAGAGTCATCGGGAAAGTGACTCTGATATCCTACAAAAGTGTTTGCAGTCACTGCTTTTCCTGCAGAAGTCAGCTAGCACTGTGGAGAGGAATCAAATGCCACATCAAGTCGTGATCCCAGCACAGTCTGCGTTAAAACTAAAATAGGGCCAGGATTCTCCAAAGAAATCCTCACCAAAAGGACAAACTTGGGTCAAATATTTCCTTTGCACAATGTCAGAATGTTTTCCTTGGCCTTGTGCATCTGCCCTTCTGGCCAAGGCACTCTACACAGGGTCAGGCATAAGTTGAGTCCCTGTTGGAGGGACCAAAGTTCTGTGAGTTCTGTTCAATTCCACTGTTGTTCTATGACGCCTTCTCAGATTATGATCCCAAGGGACAGAGACTGTGTCTTCCAGAACCACTGCAATTTCCATGTCACCCTGTCCTGTCACTAAATGGGGGTCCCCTGTCCCACCAGGGCCAACATTCTTACCCAAGAGACTGTTCTTAAGGTCGGAGGCTGCCTTAAAAGACAAACAGAGACATCGCACAGGAGCACAGCAGGCCTCCTGAGCTGTGGTTTGCTGGTTTACTAGTCTCATGAAAGGCAGGTCCTGGTTTCCTGCCAGCTGCAAAAAGGCCAACAGAGGTCACCAGACCGTCAAGGACCAGGGCTTGAATTCTACCTCTCCAAGAATACACAGTATATTCTAAAGTAAACAATTAAGTCTATGAAAAAAATTTTAACTACAAAGATGTTCCCCCAAGCCTAATACTGGAAACTAGATGATGTATTTAAACAAAGTTTTAACAGATTCAAGTAACAGTATAGATTGATGTTTATTGGACCAAACTGAGCAAGAGTGAGACTCTATGTCTACAAAAAATAGAGAAATTAGCAAAGTGTGGTGGCACTTGCCATGGTCGCAGCTACGTAAAAGGCTGAAACAGGAGGATTGCTTGAGCCCAGGAGATGGAGGTTGCAATGAGCTATGACACCACCACTGCAACCTACCCAGGACAACAGAGTGAGACTCTGTCTCAGAAAGGAAAAATTAAAAAAGGTTTATTGGTTCGGCGCCTATAACACAGTGGTTACAGTTCCAACCATATACACTGAGGCTGGATGGTTTGAACCTGGCCTGGGCCAGCTAAACAACAATGACAACTGCAACAAAAAAAATAGCCAGGTGTTTTAGCAGGTGCCTGAAGTCCCAGCTACTTGGGAGGCTGAGGCAAGAGAACCACTTAAGCCCAAGAGTTTGAGGTTGCTGTGAGCTATGACACCATGGCACTCTACCTAGGGCGACATAGTGAGACTCTGTCTCAAAAAAAAAAAGAAAAAAAAAGGTTTATTGCCATTCTGAATTCTTAAATTTTTTTGCAATGAAATTTTGAAGAAAGAAAAATCTGTCACACACACAAAATTTCCAAAGAGACAAAGCTGAGCAGAAGGAATTAGTTTCTAATAGAGAAGTTTCAAAACAGAAATCCTTTATTCATAGAGGAATGTCACTGTTCCCCTCCCACGGGTTCCCTCCCACAGAATGTCATGGGTCCCTGTCTGCCCCCTAAGCCCCATTCACAGGCTCGCTCAGAACCACAGGTGTCACTTTGCTGCCCTGCCCCAGACTCGAATCCCAGGGTCACCCCTCTGAGCCGCAGGAGAGCTGGCATATTGTTCCATCACCTCTGTATTCAGCAGCCAGCCCAAGGCTTGGACAACAAAGTGGTAACACCCTGTAAAAAATAGACAGGAAGGAGAAAGAAGCAATTCACTGGGAAAACATCTAACGTCAATGTGAACAAACAGGCCACACTGTCCCTGAAGAATGAGTGATAATGCCCAGAAAAGCAGCTCCACTGGGCCTGAGATGCTAACCGGGGTCTGTCAAGAGCATCAGGGAAGAAAGTCTCCCCCAGGGTGTGTCCTGGCTTAACTAAAGGCCAGCCGTTCCTTGTTGGTGAGGACTTTTCCCCTCCAGTGTTTTCCATCAGACTTGCTAATAATATTTTCTATTTAAAATGTTATAAATTGAGCTGGAAACTCAAGGCTGCGATGGTGTGAGTGAGAAGGGAAGCACGAAGGCAGAGTTGAGCCCGATATGAACTTGCTGGCAGCCTCCCTCCTTCCCATGGGTGGTGGTAGAGGGAGTTACAGAGGCAATTTCAGCCTAATAACTGCCCTCCCCCAGCTGGAGAGCAGACATTACAAACCACATGCCTGAAAGCAAAATTTTGAGTTGTTTTGGGCCTTCTGTGTTTTTATTTCTTGCCAACACTCTAAAACATCTAGAATTTTCACATAAAAACACAGCTTCTTATCTACAGGTGCCCTGGAAATACCAGGCCCATGTTCCCTAAATAATGGCATTATGAGGGACTTGTATTTTGCCACAGTCCCCACCATTCTCTATTATAGCACCAGGGACACTTCACGAATTTCCATTCCCTACTTGACTCTTTGAGAGATGAACTTTGAGATCTTTGATCTGGATCTCAAAGGTGTGGCTGCCTCTCTGGATTTAGTGAAAGGAGTAATTAATTGCCTTTCCATTCTTTGGTAATGGGTATTCCCAAAGAACAATGTAAAATGTAACATTTTGACAGCTTATCCTCATTCATACCACATGCTGCCCCCCTGACATGCAGCCCCCGGGCAGCTGCACTCCAGCAACCCCGAGCTTTCCGATGTCATACAGCGTGCGGCTACTAGTCTGCCAACATGTTCAAGAAAAAATCATTCCGACACTTTTTTTTTACTATGGACGAACAGACTGTCATGGTAGGGAGTACAGGGAGGTTTTGCAGCAGGATGGAGAGAGAGGTCTCAACTCCAAACACAAAAAGGAAAAGTGGGAATTTATAGTCAAGAAGCAGAGTTGGGGGTTCAGTTGATAGAAAATTATGAAGCTAAAACATCAGGGTAAAGGAGATTCCAGCCGACCTGACCTAACAGGCTTCTTGCTGAAGAGAGGCCAAGGTCAGGGAGGAGCGAGGAATTGTATCAGATATCCTGGGGTTCAGATGCCAAGGGTGGAGAGATTCTCGCTAACCTGACTTGGCACAATTCTTTCTTAAATGGGGCTCTTGAGATATGTCTGAGGATGGGGCCTAACAGACAAGGCTCCCAGGAGGCCAAGGAGAAAACGTTTGTCACACCCTCACTGACAGACCCCTCTCTGAAGGCTCCAGTTGGCAATGCCCATAATCCACCTACAATGCAAGAAGCTGCGAGGAAAGAGGGAGGGGAACGGGAAGAGCAGGGCAGCTCCTCAGAGCTGGAGAGGTACAAGGGGCAGCCCTGAAGCTGTGACAGGTCTCTCCCCACAGCAGAAGGAAGGAGGTCACCCGAAAGCACAGGGGACCCAGAGAGCGACACTTAACAGGACCTGCCAGGTACATGGGCATGTGACCCACACGGGGGCCAGCTGGCTGAAGGGATGGCAGTCACAGTGCAAGGTGATTCAGGCCTCAATTCCACCCCCATGTGCATTTATACTTATATCACACAAGGATAGGGGATATATCTCACATCATAGAAAAAACACAAGATGCAATAAATTAAATAGTGGTTAGATAACCTCCCAATACTCATCACATTCCCTTACCCAGAATGATGCAATTCTAGAAGACACGAGGGATGGAGTTTTCCAATGTATCCAATTTTAAGAAAGACTTGCAACAGGAACAGGCCCCCCTCCTGGGCACCCAGGCCACCAGATGCCGTCCTGGAAAAGACAGCTCCCCAAGTGTCTTTGCAGGGTTAACAAGTGCGCAGCCATAAGCGTGCTGCTTCTTTTACCAAACAGTGTGGAATCTACAGTCGATGAACACAAACAGGTGTTATCACCAGAACATTCATGATATAGGGCCAGCAGGAAGGGCTGGACTGGAGGTCAAGTTTCAAACAACAGGAGGGTAGTTAAGGCCACGGGTCATAGTGGATGGACTCTGGGTATGTGAAAGAATGACAACATCAACTAGTGCTTATTAAGTACCGTCTCCTAAAAGTGTGTCGCTTTCTCCAGATGAAGTAGCTACTGTCTTATCCTCATTTCATAGGGAAGGAAACTAAGGTTGAAGCAAGTTACGTGACTTGCCCCAGGCCTTAAAGGTAACAAATGGTAGAGCTGGAAATAAGGAGACATAAGAAAAGGTAAAGGAGGGGGAGAAATTAGGAGGCAGAGAGATGAACAGGAAAGTCGGAGTGAGTAGGTTACACTGCCAAGGGAGAGCTGGCGGAGCAGGCCGGGATGGGGGTCGTCAAAAGCAGCCAATGCCGCAGGAGCTCTAGTTAGAGAAGGAAAGAGACCAAGCCTCAGAGGGGCCCCACAGATGGAGTGGAGGTGGTGACTGACACTGGAGCCTTGGGGACCGAATGGCGGGGTGAAGAGGAATGAAAGGGAGACAGAGAGGTGCAGGTGTAGACGACAGAACAGCTAGGCGGAAGTGTAGACAGAACACCCAGGCGGAGGTGTAGAGAGAACACCTAGGTCCAGGTGTAGACAGAACACCTAGGCAGAGGTGTAGACAGAACACCTAGGTGCAGGTGTGGATGACAGAACACCCAGGTGCAGGTGTAGACAGAACACCTAGGCAGAGGTGTAGACAGAACACCTAGGTGCAGGTGTGGATGACAGAACACCTGGTGCAGGTGTGGATGACAGAACACCTAGGCGGAGGTGTAGACAGAACAGTAGACAGCTGTGCAAGACTGGGCTGCGGAGAAAGGATCAAACCCCTTCAACATGTGACTTCATGGTTACACCAAAATACAAGAGTCAGAAGCCACTGGGAGCCCAGGCCTAAGGTCTCCTGCCACACCATGCAGCAGCCTTTTGTGGCATGGACCATCCACCACAAATCTGCGTCTTCCCCAGAACAAACGGTACCCTGATGGGATATTCGAAATCCCTTTCCTGCCTGCCAAGCTGCTGAAAGAAAATTTGCAAGTATAATCTGTTCAACCATGTGCTGCAGCAAACCTTTAGGGGACAAAGAATGTCCTGTGAGCACCACTCAGGCTGCCGACCTGCCACGCACTGCGCCCCCCACTCTCACCCCATTGCTTCTAGAGCTTCCAAATGTCCTCTGAAAACCTTCTCCACAAACATGCCATGTGAGCAATGATTTTTGCCTTGGAAACATCTTTTATCTTTACAAATCCAATCTCTAAGATACTTAAGTTAGTTGGGTTTTTTTGTTTGTTTTTTAAAGTCATTCTTGACAAAATGCATACACAAAGTTGACCCCTATCTGCCTTCCAGGGCCCCAACCAGAAGCTAACTTCTCTGTTTCTCTGACTCCCTACTTCTAAAGCAAGATGCAGCTTGGGGACAAAGTCAGAGAAAGGACAAACAAAGATTTTGTCTCCCCTCCCCCCCATGGGTTACCCGAAATTTTAAGAATAGAGATAAACTCAGATTTTCCCTGAGGGGGTTAATATACAAGGAATTCCACAACCATTAGTCAGGATAATGATAAATGATTAGAGAAGAGCCTTTCTTCCTTTCTCTGATCCTCCAATCACTCTTCTCCTGAAAGAAGTCAACAAAGCTGGAAATATATAGGAGACAAAAGCAGTGAAGAAAAATCTAGGGCAAAACCAAAAGTGGAAACTTCACAGCAGTGTCCTTGAATGTTAAACTAATCCCTGGTTAATCAAACGCTTTGAATGTGATTCCTAAAGTCAATCTTTTCTTTTTAATTAAAAAAAAAAAATGCCTACAGTCTAACATTTTATAAAACAAGGGTGAAATAAAATTGAAAATGTAAATTCAAAAATATTTTACATCTAAATAAAGGGACCAAATATTTAGAGAAGTGAAAGTCACTAAAATAGGCTTACTGTTTTTGTTTTTTGGGTTTTTTTTTTTTTTTTTAACATTTAGGGCTTATAAGTAGGCTAGAGAAAGGATTAAATACAAAGAAGGAGGGGAGGGCTGCTCTAACCAGCCCCCTGTGAGAACTGCGGGCAGCTCAGCCCTGGATGCTACTACACTATTCCTGCCCCAGGACCTCCACCTCTCTGCCACCATTTTTCTACCTGCAAAGCCGTTTCCCACAACGAACTGCTCTTAGGAAGATCATTTATGATGCTGTTAGTGAAATAGGGCCCAACTTTCCTGGGTTCAGTTGCTGCCATGTCCTTTTAGATGTTAATTTTATGATTCACTCAAGGGCTTTCAAAAGAAAGAGGCTTTTAAGTAGAGAAATAATCAAATGCGGTATAAAGCCCTGGCAAGCTGATACAGATCGGTCTCTGGAAGGCACAAAAGCATGCTGCCGAACGGGTTTGGCTTGGAGCTGAAACGGCACGGGGAAGAAAATGTTTGCAATAGAGGAGGTGTCACTTCCAGAGGGAACTTAGCAAGCGGCCCATTTCCCAGCATAGTTTATTTATTGCAAGAGATTTCTTCCCCATCCAGATATCATTTATCACAGGGGACTGGGAAGAATTACCAGATGCAAATACCTACATTTAAATATTGAAGATCCCTAGCAAAGCAATGAAAGCTTCCTGTGATTGAATTTAATGTATTACATTTGAGTACAGAGCCTTTTTTTTTTTTTTTTAGACAGAGTCTCAAGCTGTCATCCTGAGTAGAGTGCTATGGCATCACACCTCACAGCAACCTCCAACTCTTGAGCTTAAGCGATTCTCTTGCCTCAGCCTCCCAAGTAGCTGGGACCACAGGTGCCTGCCACAACACCCGGCTATTTTTTGGTTGCGTTATCATTGTTTTTTGGCAGGCAGGGCTGGATTCGAACCCACCAGTTTCAGTTTATGTGTCTGGCGCCTTAGCCTAGATTAAGAACTATTTTTAATCAGTCTTGACCAAGACACAAAATTTGGGATGACTTTTACACTTAACTTTACCATGGAATTTTTTTTCCATTTGTAAGAGTTAAGTGTGCACCAAGTATTTGCTGGTGAGGGGACTAACAGAAGCGCAGGTGAGTCAGCCAGAATCTGTTCACACGTTGACAGGCAGAGACAGAGGGAAAATGCAGCTGAGGGAGGAGGCTCTTCTCAGGGAGAATGCGGAGGCTGGGATATACCATCCTGGGACTGCTGCTGCCCCAGCCACCAGGGAAGCCCTGTGTCCCCACTCCAGGCCCTAGGAATGCAGGGAGGGGTTCAACTGGCTCTTTCACTTTCTTCCACTTTTTTATTTCAATAAAGTATTTCTTTTTTTTTTTTTGAGACAGAGTCTCACTGCATCACCCTTGGTAAAGTGCAGTGGCATCTCAGCTCACAGCAACCTCAAACTCTTGGGCTTAAGGGATTCTCTTGCCTCAGCCTCCCAAGTAGCTGGGACTACAGGTGCCCGCCACAAAGCCAGGCTATTTTTTGGTTGTAGTTGTCATTGTTGTTTGGCAGGCCCAGTTTGGGTTCGAACTCGCCAGCTCCGGTGTATGTGGCCTGCGCCCTATCTGCTGAGCTACAGGCCCTGAGCCTCAATAAAATATTTCAAACATACAAAGAGTCATGAAAAGTAGTGCACTCAGCAACTTTTATTTCCCACCACCCAGCTCAAGAAATAAAATATTGGCTCATCACCCATAGCTCAGTGAGTACAGTGCAAGCCACATACACCAAGGCTGGTGGGTCAGAACCTGGCCTGGGCCAGCTAAACAACAGTGACAAATGCAACCAAAAAATAGCCAGGTGTGGCGGTCACCTCTAGTCTCAGCTGCTCGGGAGGCTGAGGCAAGAGAATCACTTAAGCCCAAGAGTTTGAGGTTGCTGTGAACTGTGATGCCATGGCATTCTGCGGAGAGTAACATGGTGAGACTCTGTCTCAAAAGAAAAAAAAAAGAAAGAAAGAAAGAAAAAGAAAAGAAGAAAGCCAATGAGGGCTCTAGAATGGCCCTGGTCTCTAGGGGACACTAAGAGTAGCAATGGGGATGGGGTAGGAGGGAGTGGAAAGGA
>CAUYPK010102468.1:0-12086 GCA_963574355.1 Loris lydekkerianus | reverse complement strand
ATGGATGGAGCTGGAACATATTCTTCTTAGCAAAGTATCTCAGGAATGGAAGAAAAAGTATCCAATGTACTCAGCTCTACTATGAAGCTAAATTATAGCTTTCACTTGAAGGCTATAACCCAACTATAGCACAAGACTATGGGGAAAAGGCCAAGGAAGGGGAAGGGAGGGGGGAGGTTTTGGTGGAGGGAGGGTAATGGGTGGGGCCACATCTACTGTGCATCTGAGAATGGGTACAGGTGAAACTTACTAAATGCACAATACAAATGCCTACATACAGTAACTAAGAAAATGCCATGAAGGCTACATTGAACAGTTTGATGAGAATATTTCAGATTGCATATGAAACCGGTACATTGTACCCCTTGATTGTACTAATGTACACAGCTATGATTTAACAATAAAAAAAATTAAAAAAAAATTATAGACAAAAATTATTTGTCATCTTCCATTCATCAAGGGTGACTGGTATCACCTGTAATTATATTGATGGGGAAAGTAAAGATTTAATGATCCTATAAATTAATTTACAGAAAAGTTGAACCTAAAAAATGTTATGCTCTATTAAGATTTTATAATAATAAAGTAGCATTATTTATTTTACTATATAAAATTATGACACCTAAAATATTTTCCATTTTGTAACTTATAAGTTTATGTTGCTATTCACTTATTACCCCTCTTGTGTTCTATAAGTAATAAAATATTTGTGAGGGAAAAAGTTTTATAGTTTAGGAACTTTTTTTTTCTTTCTTTTTTTGAGGCAGAGTCTCATTATGTCATCCTCAGTAAAGTGATGTGCTATCACAGCTCACAGCAACTTCAAACTCTTGGGTTTAAGCAATTCTCTTGCCTCAGTCCCACATAATTGGGACTACAAGCACCCACCACAACACCAGGCTATTTTTTGTTGTTGTTGTAGTTGTTGTTGTTGTTTAGCAGACACAGGCTGGGTTTGAGCCCGCCAACCCTAGTTTATGTGGCCAGTGCCCTAACTATTATGCTACAGGTGCCAAGACTATAGCTTAGAATCTTTAATGGCAATTTTCCTCTTTTTTTTTTTTTTGCAGTTTTTGGCTGGGGCTGGGTTTGAACCTGCTACCTACAGTATATGGGACCAGCACCTTACTCCTTTCAGCCACAGGTGCCGCCCTTTCCTCTCCTTTTTGAAAAAAGGGTCCCAGATTTTTATTTTGCATTGAGCCCTGTAAATTATACAACAGGCCCTGATCATTGTTATTTGCAACTTCCTATTATGGTTTAAATGTGCTCCCCAAAGTTCACATATTGGGCAGTTAACAGTGTTGACAGGTGGGACCTTTAAGATGTGATTAGGTGATGAGGACAGAGCCCTGGAGGCGACATTTATGACATTAACGAGTTAATGTTGGTATCAATTAGAGTGGGGTTGTTACTGCAGGAGCAGGATTGTTACAAAGGTGAGTTCTGCTGCCTCCTGCCCAGCCTCTGGCATGTGCTCTTTTTCCCTTCCCCCTTCTGACAGGAGATGATATAGTAAGAAAGCCCTCACCAGAGTCAGACCCTCAGACTTGGGCTTCCCAGCCTCCAGAACTGGGAGTCGAATACGTGGTTTTTTCTTTATAAATTACCAGGTTTCTGGTATTCTCTTGGAGTAGCACAAAGTGGACAAAGACACTTCACTATTTGAATCTGGACATCAATTTGAAAGAAAAAGACATAAGGAAGAAAATTTAAAATGTGGGATGTAAAACCAGCACTGGGTAATAGTCCTTTCTGACTGTCTTTAATTCAGGAAAAGAATGACTAATTGAAAAATAAGAAAGAGGGGGGAACATGTTCCTTTTAACATAGATCTTACAAAACCTTTAAAATCAAGAAACCTTCAAGAAAAAATAAAATAGGCAGTTGAATTGCACATGGAAAACTTTCTCAGTCCTTACCCACAAAACCTCATCATGTTGGCAAGACTAGGGCTGAATACATGAAGAATTAAACATATCAGATTAAATAGCATACTAGAGATTTAAATTAAATGCAGACCAAGTGGCAGAATACGTATTAGAATAATAAGGACTCTGGGAAGAAAGGAGCCAATGTTTTGATCAAAGGAAGCTCGTAAGTGTAAGATGAATAGCTCATAAGTTTAAGAACTCATAAGTGGAGATTTAGCATACAACTTGAGTACAATAGTTAATAACTTTGTATTGTGTTCGGGATGATTCTTAAGAGAGTAGTTTTAGATTCAGAAAAAAAGTAACTGTGCGATGATATGTTAATTTGCTTTACTATGATATAGTTGCCATTTCACACTGTAAGAATAAGATGTTGTGTACCTGAAATATATCCAAAAATAGAGGCGCTCATAAGATCTAAGAGTGAGAGGTTTTTTCCCCAAGAACATTAATATATTTATTTATATCCCCCTTGTTTTAAATATATATTTATAGACCATTCAGAGGCAATTATTTCAGTATTCCTCAGGCTCCCAGAAATTTTAAGTGATCCAATCAACTCTTGGGAAGATCAAATTTTCCAAATCCTCACCAAAGACATCCTTAAGTCACTTTTGTGTTCCCATATGGCACTCAGCTAGCAGCAGCCTGTGCTTCAGGCGCCGGTCTTCCACCTGCAGAGTTGGTGATGGGCAGCCTGAAACCAGTTGAAATAATCTACACCTTAAACGGGGCAGAGAAGGCATCATGGCAGTGATACAGGGTGGTCTTTGTATTCAAACTGGGGTGGGGGACCATTTATATTAAAAGCTCCTTGATATACAGTCAATGATCAATAAACAAATCCATTTAAGGTATCTCCCCATTTCCAGGCAAGGGAATGCAGGTGGAAATGAGATTATTTCAGTCATTAGAGATCCTTGGAATAATATGGCAAAGGCCAGGTCACCGCCCTCTGGGTGATCATGGTCAGAGACCCCCAAAGGCTGCCAGGGACCCTCCCCAGGCGCAGGGCACCGTGCCTCTCCCCTGCCTGTCACCCCAGCATCCGCGCATGGGAGGCCATGTGGCCCGCCAGCCAGCCGTGGACCCTGAGCCCCCAGCACAGAAAAGAGAGACTTTTTAAAATATGGACAAAGACAGCAAGGGGCTGGTAAGTGTGGCTTGGCACAGAAGGAAAGCATACAAGCTGTTATTTTTCTCAGATATTAAAATGCTCACTGGCAGGCCACAGTCATTGCTGTCATTATGTCCACATGCAGAAAACACGTCAAAAGGCAAACTGGACTTAGGGCTCTTGTTCCACCACGAATTATCTACGTGACAGGAGGCAAATTGAGCCTTGCCTTTCCCTAATCTGAAAAGCGTAGGAATCTACATCATCTTCCAACTCTTGGGACTTGGTAGAGATAACATATGTGAAAATTATTCAAAAAAAAAAAAAGTAGCAGTCAGAGCCTTAAATTATACATTCCAGCACTTAGAAAAGCTATTTTATGTCAAAAAAAAAAAAAAATGTTTTCTTGTAAATTTAAGACTGTAATTTCAGTTCCAAGGATCTCAGGAGGACAGTGGCCAGCCCTCAGCCTGCGTTCCCTTGCTACTCTGATCATCAGTAGCAACTTCTGTCTTCTTAAATATTCCTAAAAAACCATCTATCAAATGATGAATAGCAAAGACATCAATAATTACCAAGCTATCTATCCTCCTCAAATTTCTCCTAACCTGGTCATAATCTTGATAAGCAAGTAGCAAACATGACAGATGACTGATGAAAAATTGTGAACAAAATCTGGGTTAGAGTCCAAAATAAATACCAAGCCATTTAAAAATAGCAGCATGATTTCGTAAACACTAAAACACAAGCACGTTCAGCTTTTGAAGTATTTGTATAAATGGTAATGAACTTGATAGAAATATCCTAATTGTACAATTAGACATGAGCTTTCCCAACTTCTCCATGAGACCTTAGCAAAGTGCCCTTCTGGAAAGCGTATAGGATCAAAACACGACTGTTGAAATAATATACCCTATTCAGATCACGGTTACATAACCTTGTACATATTTCTATTATCATCAGAGAACCATTTAACTCATTTGTAAATGGAATGATAACAAGCCCTCTGACGATTGCATGATACTTTAAAAGGACCAAACTAGAAAATGCCTTGAAAACTACGACAATCTGGACATATTTCTACAGTTCTCCTAGGCTCCGCAGCTTGATCTGGAAAGAGCCAGGAGTTATAAGAAGGTGAAAATTCAAAGAATTCTTTATCTAAGGCCATAACCAATAAAAAGAGGACAAAATCCCTTTGTAGTGGGCTTTGGTAGAAATGAGGCAAAAAGGAACTAAAACTAATAAACTTTTAAGCTCTAAAGCAATTAACTTCTGTTCTCTAGAAATCTGTGTCTGTCTAGCTAAAAACTTAGAAGTGTTACTTTGCATAAATGAAGCAATGATTCATAGTGAATATATCAGAATTTATTGATTCAAATGAAAAACCAAATATCCTCAAATTTTAGACACATTTATTCTAACTACTATCTTTGTGTCTCTCCACCCCTTCAGTTCAAAATACTTTTAGATTTGCTACACACTTGGTAAACCAAAAATGCGGTCTCTGGCGTTGCCCCCCAAACATTTTTGGCTCCTTGCAAAATTTAAATCTGTCTTTAAAAACATTTTGCTAGGATTAGAGATCATTCAAAAGAAAGTGCCACAAGGTCTTCAATGACAAGAAGGCACAAAAGAGAATTTTTAAACTGTTTTACCAATGGCAGTCTCAATGGGATACTTAAGTAACTTCCCAAGGTGACATCCTCAAGGTGACTATGGAGGCAAGTTGTGGTTTCATTCCATTATCAGCCAGCCCCGTTGCGTCACCTCAGGCGTTTGTGTTTGTGTGCTGGGGTGTACGGAGCTGTCCCTGTGTGCACGTCCACATCAGTCGTGGCATGAGTTTTTAGTCTTGTTTTGATTCCTGCTGCTTTCCCTGGAATGGCTGATAAAAGTGTTACTATCTCTGACCAATCCTTTATCTAAGTAAAAAAGATAAGTGAGGGACCCCGGAAATTAGCACATATGTAGAGGACAGAATGCCCATGCCTCGGGTGGCACATACTTTTCATCTCCTTGCTTTAGATCACACCACGGATCACTCAGCCCACGTTATCTTGTTCATTTGTTTTCTTTTTCTCCTGACTAGACTCTAAGCCCTGTGTGAGTAGGGCCTTGGGAACCCTGCTCCACTCCAGCGCCCAAGGCCTGGAATGTGATGAGTGCTTGATAAATATTTTTGGAAGGGAGGAAGGAAGGGAGGGAGCAAGGGAGGGATAAAGGGAGGAGGGAAGAAGAGAGGAGGAAAGGAAGGGAGGGAGGCAGGATTCCCAGATCTGGGCTGAGCTGTGTGCCCTTCCTGGAGAGGTACGTCTGCTGGTGGCTCCGTCCACACTAAGGAACAGAGGAGGGAGCCAAGGGTCATTAGATGCTCTTTCCCACCCCACCCCCTGAACTGTTTTCATCCAGGACACTTCTGCAACTATCTAGACGCTAGCTCAGGGTCCTACCCTTCAGTTAGTTCCGGCCTCACTACCCAGCATCAGCACACACCTCCCAGGTTAAAGGTCAGTTCCTCAAGCCCACCCCCTTCTCAGACACCAGTGGACAGTCACGGGTTACCACTTGTATTTATGACAGAGGGGTTACATACAAATTAGTGGTTCTCAGAACTCCCTCCTCATTTCCAATTACTTGCTAGAACAGTTTGCAGAACTCAGGAAGGGACTTTGCTTTCCATTACTGGTTTATTATGAAGAGTACAGCTAGGGGCAGCCAAGTGACAGAGCCACTCGGGACAGGGGTGGGGAAGGGGTGAGGCACTTCCACACTTCTCCAGGAGCACCCCCAGCACCTCAGTGTTCACAATCCAGGGGCTCTCTGAGGAAGAGCGGAAGAGTCAGAGTGAGTGAATCCCTGAGAGAATGAACCAAAGACTAACCTCTTCTGCAGCTATTTATAGAAGTGATCCGGGGGCTATTTGCACCACAGGTGTGGAGACTTGCCAAGTCCTGATGTTCCTGCCCTAGTGCTCTGTTTTAAGGAGAGCAGAATCCCTTCCCCAAGTCCTTATAACCTAGGTGTCATATTACCGAGATATTATATTACAGGTGTTTCTTACAGTTACAGAGTGTTCAAAGCTTAACTCTCCCTTCTCCTTCCCTTGAACTATATGGTCTCCTACAGGTAGTAAAAGATTTAAGAAATGGAACTGGCTTGGACATTCTCAATCTCTAAGAGACCCTGAATATGATGGAGCATTCTGGCTTCTAATGATTTGACCTTGAATATATTTGTATACCTTGGAAACTCAATTTTTTCATTTCCAAAATGGGGTAATTATTCCCACCCTGCCTGTTGTATGGTGTTGTTAAAAGGCTCAAATATGGAAATGCCTTGACAATGGCAAGGAGCTTTACAGTGAGGTGAAAACCAAGACGTTAGGGTTAGAGTCCAGAACCTCCACTGGTCAAATCACTAACCTGCATTATAAACAGAAGGGCTTACTGGATATGTTTTTAATCTGCCAGTTATCAGATTTTATGGTGTTAGGAAATGAGGGATGATTATCATCTTCCTTTTCACCTTTGGCAGCTGCCGCCTAGTTTACAACAGAATGAGCTAAAAGAAACTGGCCTTTTTGGATATTACTTTTGTTATATGGAATTAAGGAGTTTACCATTAACAAACTTCAGGAAACCGACCATAGGGTGGAGCTTAACTACTGAAAATCGCAGTAAGTTTATGGAGAAATCACATTTTGCAAGTCAGTGGCTAAGCAAATTTTTAAAAAGGAAAAAAAAGACTCTTTAAACTTCCAGCTGTTGTGGGTTGCAGGTAAATCATCTTACCACTCTTCAGAACTTCAGAACTGATCAACTACAGCTGTAATTCAAAGCGTCCAGTGAGAAGGAAATGAAAGCTGAAGGGCAGAAGGGGAAGAATATCAGAGAAACGGTGAACTTGGTCTACACGTGCTCTGCCAAAAATGAGGCAATGAAGAAAAAAGGGGCTTTGAGTTTAATAGAAAATGACTAGAATGAAGCAAGAGGTAAAAGTATTCGCAAAAATGGAATTTGAAATTCAGCCATTTAAAAAAAATTTTAGGTAAATTTTTTTCAGGTTACTGTGAGAGTACAAGCAACCAGGTCAAAATATTTGATTTTGTTAGGTACAGTTGTATGTCCCACACACAAAAGCTGTGCCAGCCCCCAACCCTGTGCCCATTCAGCAAAAGCACCTCAACCCTCCCCCCTCTTCCTCCCTCATTGCCCCTCCCCCCAACTGGGATTAAAATGAGTTTTTCTCCTATTTTGGAAATTCACCCTTCTTTATCAAAATCTCTTTTAAGTAAATAATTTCACTGGTTACCCACAGACATAAACTCCATTCTCCTGGGTTCTTATCCTTTTGCTCCCTCTTAAACCCAGTTCCTCAACAATTGTTCTAATCTCAAATGCTACTGTTACCATAATGCCATAAAATCTTCCAGAGGCATGATTATCTTAATTCCCTAATTCTTTACTAATTGATTCTGTTAAGAGATAATAAATACAAAGCTATACAAACTAAAGAAAACAGTAATTTAGGCAATTATGTTAACTAATGCAGAATTGTTCAGTCTTATCGTATCCCTAGTCATAAATCAAACAATTATGTTTCAGTACATGTGTAATTTATCATGCAATTTATAATGTAGTTCACATAAATAATATTTAATTTTATCCCCGATGTCAAGGAGCCAATGATCTTATCGCCAGAATAAAATAAAACAAAAGAAAACAGAACCAGGATTGCACCATCTGCTATTATTCTAAATCAAGGTTGGATTCCAAGGACACTCACTTAAGGATGTTCACCCCTGTATATTCGCCATTGTGTGCTTAAAACATTGCAAGTGGTAGGCCAGTGGATTGAGTCCCAAGCACAGACATCCTGTTTTGTTTGAATAACACAGTGATTTAAAATTTTTTGAGCAGACATTAAAAAATACATAGACACTTCACTGGTTTTTCTTTAAAGACTGGAAGATCTGGCAACAATGAGCTCTGTTTATTCTGTCTGTCTTTTCTTCTTCCCTGTCATTCTCTCTTCAAACACACTGGTCCATTTCATTTATTTAGATTTCCTGACTGGCCTCACTGGGATATGAGTTTTTACTACCTCTTCTGGTAGAACTTAGGTCACAAGACTGGTAGTGTCTTTGTTTGGATTTCCTTTATTTACAGTACAATTTAAAAGGTTTTCCTGCCCTGAGTTCACTTAATGTCAATATAATATGAACAACTTAACAGAAATAGACTATAAGCACAGATATTCTTTAAACATATACTAGTGATAAAAATAGAAAAAGTACAGAGAGTGAGGGTATTGGAAGAATTGCAAATGGAAAAATATACAAGTTTATATACAAATTTTTAAAAAAGGTAATATTACCAGCTGACTCAAAAATCTAAAACCCATAAAAATGAATCTATAGTTCAAGAGAAGCTCAATTTCAGTAAGCTTCTAAGCTCAAGGAACTAACTTTCTGGTGAATCCTCAAAATAAGGAGATTAAAAAACAAAACAAAACAGTAAACTCACATAATACATCTCATAAACCAGTCAAATGCTCGGGGGATAACTACTGAAAATATAGTTCTTGGTTGTAGATCAGGAGTTCCGAAACTTGGAATTGCCTTGGTAGCTTTTTAAAAATGCTAGTTTCTAAATTCGTTGCAAAAATTTAAATTTAATTGGTGTGGAGTATGGCCTGGATATTGGGATTTTCAAAAGTTCCTTGGGTGTTTCTAATATGAGACAAAATTTGAGAAACAAAACCATTAAATAAAGATTAGTGCTATTGGCTCTTTAAAAACCAATCCTAGTTCTTAATATTAAAACAAATCATCTACATATTCCCAAAGCTCCAAAAGGTTTATCATGTCATTGAACTAGGGATTTGAGAGTGCGAGGTCAGAGGGCAAAAGGAAAATGTTACCTGATCCACCCAACTTGTACAGTCCTACTTGAACAAGTTAATTCCTGAACTAGACTTTGATTTCCTCATTTGTAAAATCAGGACAGTAATTCCTACCTTACAAGATTGTTCTGTAGATTAAATGAAATAAAATACATAAAGCAATAGTTAGTTCTTAATAAATAATATTTTTTATTAATCTGATATTCAGTGACTAGTTTCTCATCAAAGGCACAGCCAATAATTCTAGCTAATATTAACCTTTTCCTTGTATTACACAGCACTCTAATTTCAAATACTTTATCTTTTATCGGCCTATAATTGTTCAGTGAATTGTGGTCTTACTGGATAGACAATTTGAGAGAAAGGAGATTTGCAGACTACCAGTAATGATTCATGTAAAAGCTGCTTGTTTTTCATACAGTTTACTACAAGATATTAGATACAGAGACTTGATCCTGAAAGTGTTAGATGGAAATAGCAATGAGTTTTAAAGGGATATCCAGAAAAAGCTAATGGATCAGTCACTGAAAGGAGATTGTGAAGTAGCATTTTCCTTTCTAAGGGTAGATACGCCATATTTTGTGAATTAGTTTTCTATCGCAGCTGGAACAGATTACTAGAAACGTGGCAGTTTAAACAGACACTGTTACTGTCTTACTGTCCTGTGCATTATAAGTCTGATGTGGATCCCACTGGGCTGAGCTCAGGAGCCAGCAGGGTGCATTCCTTTCTGGGGTCTGTGAAAGAGAATCTGTTTCCTTGCCTTTCCCATCTTCCGGAATCCACTTTCCTTAACTCTTGGCTTCCTTCTTTTGCCTTCAGATATCAAGCAGAATCTGCAGGCTCCCAATTCTCTGGTTTTCCTTTCTGGAGTCACAAAGAACCCCTCTAACTTCTCTCCCTCCCTCTTCCACTCGTAGGATCTTGTGAGCAGGATGGGCCCACCTGAGTAATCCAGGGTCCTTTCCCTACTGTGTGAGCTGATTGGCAAATTTACTCCATCTGCTCCCTTAATTCCCCTTTGCCGTGTGACATATTTACACAATAACAGTGACAGTAGATGCCAGTTACATAGCAAATGGATCATCTTACCTGTCATTTCAGGTAAGACTGACCCTTACCTCACTTCTAGGGATTAAGATATGGACAGTTTTGGGGACCATTATCCTGCATACAACATTTTGATCTCATGAGAAGAAACTATATAGGATCAATAATTTGTTAAAAAAAAAAAAAACGTAAGATCTAATACTCTTTTAAAAGAGTAAGACAGTAGTAACTGACCAAATCACATGCTCACAGGCAGCCAGGCCTCTTCTCCTTTACACCTAATCCACATCAGACATCGCAAATCAATCAGGTGTAATTGTAGCCCTGAACTCCTCCCAGAGCTTGCTAGTTAATTGCAGGTACAGTCAGCCGGAATTGACATGCACACAGAAATCTATTCTTCATCTCTAAATTCAAACAATTGTAGAGGCAAGAGACCTTTCACAGGGCATTTTTTGAAATAAGGTGATGATCTGGTGTTTTTATTTTTTATGTTTTATTTATATTTTTTGATCTGGTGTTTTTATTTATTTTTTATTTTTGGAGACAGAGTCTCACTTTGTCTCCCAGGGTAAACTGCTGTGGTATCACAGCAACCTCAAATTCTTGGGCTCAAGTGATCCTCTTGCCTCAGCTTCCTGAGTAGCTATGACTACAGGTGCCCACCACAACACCCAGGTAAGTTTTCTGTCTTTAGTAGAGATGGGGGTCTCACTCTTGCTCAGGCTGGTCAAGAACTCCTAAACTCAGGTTTTCCACCCGCCTAAGCCTCCCAGAATGCTAGAATTATAGCTGTGCATCACTGCACCCATGGATCTGATGTGTTAAATTAGTAGATGAAAGGAATCCCAGCTGAGCTAAAATAAAAAGCTCATAAGACAATAAAATAAGTAAAATATTGTAATTACTTTGATTCTTTTTTTTTTTTTTTTTTTTAGACAGAGCCTCAAGCTGTCACCCTGGGTAGAGTGCCGTGGCATCACAGCTCACGGCAACCTCCAACTCCTGGGCTCAAACAAGTCTCCTGTCTCCGCCTCCCAAGTAGCTGGGACTACAGGTGCCCGCCACAACGCCGGGCTATTTTTTGGTTGCAGCTGTCATTGTTGTTTGGCGGGCCGGGCTGGATTCGAACCCACCAGCTCAGGTGTATATGGCAGGAGCCTTAGCCACTTGAGCCACAGGTGCTGAGCCAATTACTTTGATTCTTGACAAAAATCTGTGTTTCCATGGTATTTTGTAGAGAAATCACATGGTGGCCAAGAAAATCTCTATTTTTTTTATTAAGTCATTTTTACATAGATCATGAATATATTTATGCCATTATGGGATTCAGTGTGTTAATTATTTATACATATTGGAGTGCTCATGTCCTACTAATTAACATAGACTTCACCTTGTTTACCCAATTAGTGTTAAGACATTTGTGTTCTATACCTGATGGATCCAACTTGTACTTGCAATATGCTCTATAAGTGTGGTCCCCCTATGAACCCTCCCTCTATCAACCCACCCCTCTCCCTTACCCTCCTCTTCCCTCATTCATCCTGGGCTATAGTTGTGATTCATCTTTCATATGAAAGTGTGAGTGATTATAAATTGGTCTCATAGTATTACTGAGTACATTGGATATTTTTTTTCCATTCCTGAGATACTTTACTAAGAAGAATATTTTCCAGCTCCATCCATGTAAACATAAAAGAGGTCAAGTCTCCTTTTTTTTAATGATGCATAGTATTCTATAGTATACATATACCATAATTTATTAATCCATTCATGGGTCGATGGGCACTTGGGCTTCTTCCATGACTCGGCAATTATGAATTAAGCTACAATGAACAATCTGGTGCAAATATCTTTGTTGCCAAATGATTTTTGGTCTTTTGGATATACACCTAGTAGAGGAATTGCAGGATCAAACGGCAGGTCTACATTTAGATCCTGAGTATTCTCCAAACTTCCTTCCAAAAGGAACGTACTAGCTTGCATTCCCACCAGCAGTGCAGAAGTGTTCCCTTTTCTCCACATCCACACCAACATCTTCAGTTGGGATTTTGTGATGTGGGCTACTCTTATTAGAG
>CAUYPK010102467.1:0-34151 GCA_963574355.1 Loris lydekkerianus | reverse complement strand
ACTCTTACTGAGGTTAGATATCTCAAAGTAGTTTTAATTTGCATTTCTCTGATGATTAAGGATGATGACCTTTTTTCATGTGTTTGTAGATTTTGCGTCTGTCTTCTTTAGAGAAGTTTCTCTTTAAGTCCCTTGCCCAACCTGAAATGGGGTCATGTGTTCTTTTCTTGCTAATAAATTTGAGTTCTCTGTGGATTCTGGTTATTAGACCTTTATCGGAGGTATAACCTGCAAATATTTTCTCCCATTCTGAGGACTGTCTGCTTGCTTTACTTACTATGTTCTTGGCTGTACAGAAGCTTTTTAGTTTGATCAGGTCCCAGTAGTGTATTTTTGATACGGCTTCAATTGCCTGGGGAGTCCTCCTCATAAAATATTCACCCAGGCCAATTCCTTCAAGAGTTTTCCCTGCACTTTCTTCAAGCATTTTTATAGTTTCATGTCTTCAGTTTAAATCTTTTATCCAGTGAGAGTGTATCTTAGTTAATGGTGAAAGCTGTGGGTCCAGTTTCAATCTTCTACAGGTTGCCAGCCAGTTCACCCAGCCTGGCTTAAACGGCTCTCCAAATCAAGTTCTTCCCACTCTGTCCAGCAGAGGTGGCCAGGCTCCTGGAAGTGTCCCTTGTTCCCAGCAGTCACCCAACAGAACAGTCACTTCTGGAATAAAGCTGGCCCACTGCAACAGTGCCTTGCAGGGTGTTGTAAAGAAGTCTAACTGTTCACCTCAGTTGCTACAATCCAGGATGGGTTGGAAGGATTGGACAGGGTAATTCGGAAGCCAGCCATTGGATCTCAGACTCAAATCTACTCAACACTTCAGTCTGGGGAAAGAGAAGGCGAGGCTCACAGGAGAGCACCAGGGGGAATCTTGGTACCTGCACCTTGCTCACCAATAACAAAGCCCTTGCCCCAAAGCATTTATACATAAAAGGGAGAAAAATCCTTCCCTGAAATGGCAGAAATGAACAAACTACTGATTCGTTTTATCCCCAAATGACATGTCCCCTTCCCTATTTTAAATTAAATTTTTATTTTGAAATAATGTAATTATTACAAGAAAAAGTTATTTTAAAAGCTATCAAGTTGAGCTTTAGACATTTTAATGACCTGTATCAAATCCACTTATAGTTGAAGCTCTGTAAGTTGACCACCCCAAGGGACTGTAACAAATGGGTCAACATGCAGATGTGGTCAATATAAGGAAGTAGGCCTTATTATATTTGGTGCATGTCCAATCTATGAAAATTAGGTCAACTTGAGGAGGTAAACAATGTAGGGAGGTGGTCAGCTACGGAGGCTCTATGGTATATCAAGAATAAATGCCAATGTAAACACAACTTTGTGAAAGGTTAATTAATATGCTCATTGACCAGCTAAGTGATTATTTTTGATAACAATGTAGATGGAATGCCTGGCATACAAAAAAACTTACTTGCTTTCTAAATTTTTCCCCTATTAGGCAACTGTCATAAGCACAATGGCAATCGATACTATTTTTCCAAGAATTTAGATTTTCTAGGAAATTGATAATACCTGAACCTATTCCAAATAGTTGTTTCTCAATTATACCCATAAAAGAAATCTTTAATACATGTTAAAGCTAATATGTTACATTTTAGTAAGAATAAAATGTTTCATTAAAACTTTTCAAACTAAGCTAAAACCTATGCTATCCACTCAACTCATTACTTGGGGTTGCTCCAGGATCTCGGGGAATTGGGTTCATCAATGTTACTTTCATCAAAGTAATCATGTGGACATCGAATGATGAGCCTAGAACATTCTTCTCAAGTGATGGACCAGGCCTATGACAGATTGCTTATTCCAATCTCTTGTTTCTCTAATACAGGTTTCTGTCCACTTGGTTGCTTCTTCTTGCTAACTGTTATCATTACAAACACGCTTCAAGGCCAGTAATTAACTGATGGAACAATTTTCACTATGTAATTTATGGGGAATTTTCACCTGTATCCATGATATGATCATCATTATTGCTACTCTCCTCATGCCTATCTGAGTTTAATACCATTCCAGAAATTTCTTCATCATTCAAGGAACATCAAAAAGGTACATCTTTACTCAGTTCAGCATTTACTCAACCTATTAACAACTCTGACTGACTAACGTTTGGCATAAGAGACATGTGATACAATTTTTTCATTAGTGACATGAAAACCTTGAATTTCTTCTTTGCAGGCTCACTTTCAAACATCACTGTAACCCAAAGTCAGTATCAAGCATTTGTTAATACTGATTTATCATCCTCATTTCAAGCATTAGCAACTGCATAAGTAGCATTATTAAGGCTGAATTCTTTCAGAGGGTCTTAGAACCCTGGGAGTCATCACTACAGAAAGCAGAAATGTTTTTTTTGTTTGTTTGTTTTGTAAGTATAGATTTGTTCTTGCAGTGACAAAAAGTTCTTTGGTCACTAGGCTCTACTACAGGTGTCACACTGTGAAGAAACTGAATGCTAAAAACATTACTTTTCAAAAGAAATTTAAAAGGAGACAGAATGGAGCAGCATTATTTAGGAACAATAAATTTTGCTTTTCTACCAGTCCAGTTTATCCTTCGTGAGCTTGTGTTCATAGCACAAAGTAGTACTGATTGAACTGGTCAGAAAATATGTGTATGGGTATCTTGCTTCCTTATGCAAGTAAGAAAGAAATTTATCCATAAGATTTTTTCAGCTAGCTTCTGATGAGCAAAGCTTCAGATACTCTGGAGCTTCTTAAATTTCTGCAGCCAGTCTCTGAACAGTCACACCTACCTTTGATACTCAGTTGTGAATAGTACATTCTATGCATAGTTTATTTAATAACCAATACACCAGTGAGGGACATATTTTCAGTTCTTCACTGTCCAATCCTCTCTGTTAATGCTCTGGCAATATCTTCACTTTTGGGGCTATGTAATGTTTTCCTATTCTCAGCGGTTCTTAGTCATCACTGTAGCTGTAAAAATTCTGTAACTTGCCTTTCTTTTTCTTCAGGTTATATATGATGGAATTCCCCCTTCTACAAGATGCTCTCAGACACACCACAATCAGTTTTATCATAACTCTATTTTCTGTACTAATGAAAATAGTAGATCCTCCCAGGCCCTCCTTTCACTTTTACTCACAGGCTGCCTCTCACTGTTTTTCACATTCGAATTAAATTCAAAAACAACAAAATATCAAGAAACAGCAGAGATCAGCATGACCAGCACCAGCAAGGAAACAATTCACACGTGCAATCAATTCAGTTCAGATTTTGCAGCCAAATGAGTTTTGGCACCACATTTACAAAAATCTTTCAGATTTTCAGAGTCTTTCAGATTTTGGAACTGTAAATAAGAGTTTGGGGCCCAGGTTTCCCTTGGTCTTAATTCCAGTATTTCATATCAGCTTGTCCCCAATCTGGTCCCTTCCCTTAGCTTTTCTACCTTTATCTTTACTCCCTCTGGGCACTCAAAGAAGCCCTTCAAAAATACACAGTGACCATGTCACTTCTCTGCTGCAAAACCCTTAAGCGTCCCCAGTATTGAGCGGCACGTGTGGTTCAGTGGGTAGGGCACGGGCCCTATATACTGAGGGTGATGGGTTCGAACCTGGCCCTGGCCAAACTGCAGCAAAAAAATAAGAGGGACATTGTGGCGTGCGCCTGTAGTCCCAGCTACTCAGGAGGCTGAGGCAAGAGAATCACCTAAGTCCAGGAGTTGGAGGTTGCTGTGAGCTGTGACATCACAGCACTCTACCCAGGGCAATAAAGTGAGACTCTGTCTCTAAAAAAAAAAAAAAAAAAACAAAAAAGTCTCCAAAATTAAGTCTAGATTTCCTTACAGAGCAATCCCAAACTTTCCTGCATCCTTTGGACTCTTTCCCATGAAACACCACGTTGGGAAATGATCCTAGGATTCTGGCTCCTTCCATAGACAGCCTTTTCCTTAATTCTGATATATCAACAAAAGTATGTTAACAGATGTATTAGATTTTAATTATGTGGCAGAATAGTAACTGGGCTCAGTTAAAATGGTTTCATGTCACACATATTTGACATGAATAAATATTGATCAAAAGGGAAATGTAAATTAATATAATAAAGAAATAAAATATGTAAACAGAGGGAGCATGTTCTGAATTGAGAAGAACCAATGATAGTACTAAACACATTTTTAGAAAAACTGACAACTTTAGGGTATAGAATGCCACAGAACCAAAGGAATCACAGGAGCCAAGAGCATAGCTGAGACTTGGTCAAATCAGACAAAAGTCTTAAAGATTAAAATGTGCAAGCCCAGCTCCAGGTCCTGGTAAACAATGACCTTGCTTCTAGCCTGGGCACCCTAACAGCCTTGAATGATTCATCACAATATGTTTTTCTCATTGATTCTGGGGCATGTAAATGACAAAAGGAGAGGCCTGAAGGCAAGAAACTGCAGCTCCCACACAGAAGAGGGTCTGCAGCACAGAAACATTAGCAGCCCCTTACCATTCCCAGATGTTGGCTTGCATGGATAAATATAAATAAGTTTTAGCTCAAATGACTGTCAATCAGTGGTCTCAACGACGTATTTAAGGCATGGTTTATAACCACCACTAGGAACTTGGCACTGGACTTTGCTGCCTGGGGCACATGGCTTTCACAGGTTGGCACAGGCCCACGACAGCATTAATGAGTATGCCATTTGTCAAGGCAATTATGCAAGAACCTGGCAGGTGCACAAAGACAGCAAGCCTTGTGAGACACAGTGCCAGAGCATACGGGTCAGAGAGCCGAAAAATCCCTCCACCCCACAGTCTCCTTCAGTGATAGTTACCTTTTATATAGACAACATCTTTTTTAAAAAATTAAGTCTAAGGAAGAAAATAAGCAATGAGAGAAGCAATTCTAAACACAATTATCTCAATATACAACGCCATCTTCCTATTCAGAAAAGATGTCTTTTCATCACTATGATTCAGTTGAGAAATTCTATCAATACCTTTGTTCTCTAATAAATGCCATATTTTCAAGAATGGGAGATCTGAAGGCGTTCTACTTTTTAATTATTCAAGAATAGACAAATTCCCATGAGAAAGTATTTGGTATCATAATATTTTGAATTGCATTGATTCCCAATCATTCTTAAGTAACCTAAATTAAGTTCATGTTACCAATATTCATTAAAAATGAATGCTTTCCTAAATATACCAGGCAAAGATTCCTCTCAATGAATGTAAAAAGCACAATACCACCCACACCCTATAACAAAAAATACCAAAATCATCATTTATGTTCCTTAGTCTCAACAAAATCAAATGAAACATCAAAACTGCTTGCTAATCTCAACATAGATCAACCAACTACACACCGTTTATTTTTGTTTCTATCCAAAAGCAGGTATTACCTAAACTATAATTCAACATATTCCATATTTGGAAAATGACTTTGTAATTATCCATGAAATTCAGCACTTAAAAGAATTTTATAATAATCTTACTCCTGTACATGTACATAACAGTTTTAAATTAAAAATTCTCAGCAAATGAAAAAGAATAAAGTTTTCACCCAGAAATAATTTAGCAAGTAGAATGGTTATAGCAAGTAAAATTAAAACTTGTTTTAAATCAATTCACTAAACTTCATATTAAAAACTATTTTAAGCAATTAGAAATATTACTGTTAGAAGAAATAGCCTCTAGGTTAAAAATCCTTTTCTTCTAAATATTCTAAAGAAACCGATTATATCTAAAGTTCTTGAACTGAAATCACTGCATATAAAATACCAGATCTTGACTACTCTTGAAGAGTAGAGTAAATTACACATATAAAGCAGTTGCCAGTCTTTGGGCTCACAATTATTACATAGAGGACAACAGACTGAAATATTTCTTTACCTGCAAATGGTACTGTTAACATCACCTTCTCTAAGGAGACATTTCTTTCTTTTTTAGACTATTTCTGCCATTTGATCATCACAACGCCACTATGAAAGACATAAACTAACTTGTCCAAAACCACGCATTCTGACCAAAAGTACTAAAGTGACAACAACAGGATTCAAAAACCCAGCTCATCTGACTCCTACCTGGTTCTAGTCCACTCCTGACGCTTCTATTGCCTGTCCTCTCCTAATAAATACTACCTTGCTTTTTTCAATAGATACAGTCCAAACAAGTTTTCTGTATGAAATTCCTTTTCAAATCAAAATGTTATTTTTCCATTCACATGATTCATAATTACGGAGGTGAAGTATCTCTACAAAAAATCATGTCACAGTCCCCTTACTCTCCCAGCTATTTGGGAGGCTGAGGCAAGAGAATCGCTTGAGCCCAAAAGTTTGAGGTTGATGTGAGCTATGACGCCATCGCACTCTACCGAGGGTGACAAAGTGAGACTGTCTCAAAACAAAACAAAACAACAACAAAAAAAAAAAAAACAAACACAGATGTTAATAATGGGTTACTCCTTTCGACTTGGGAAAAATATTCTTTTTAAGGATGAAAACATTGTCCCTGTCATCTAGAAGCTTATGATCTAATAGATAGGTTAACATCTTAACAGATAAGTTTTATTATTTTAAGTGCCACAAGCAAAGATATAGAAAAGTCAGGAAGACCAAAGGGGGGTGGGGGTGGGGAAACAGTGCTAATCTTCTAAAAGGAGTGCTTTTT
The DNA here is from genome assembly GCA_963574355.1 of Loris lydekkerianus. Taxonomy (NCBI): domain Eukaryota; kingdom Metazoa; phylum Chordata; class Mammalia; order Primates; family Lorisidae; genus Loris; species Loris lydekkerianus. The sequence goes on along the minus strand of CAUYPK010102467.1, from coordinate 27,511 downwards.
AAAAAAAAAAGTTTCCTCCCAGAAATCAAAGTTGACTTCAAAGAACATTATAGCAGTCACTGACCTACCATATAAATGGAGAGGGACAAAAAACCCTGTTTTCAAAGTCATAATGCCAGAGCTTTAGTCTGGTATATGACATCCTTGTCTTTATAGAGATTACAAAATATACTACCTCTAACTGAATGTGACAGGGATTATTCCAATTAGGAAGCAGTGAGTATCCAATTCTTTTTTTTTTTTTTTTGGAGGCATGGACAGGGTTCAAATCCATGATCTTCGGTTTATGATAGAGTACCCAACTCTTAAGAAGCTTGTGAAATAAAGTACAGTACAAGGATATGAGAAAAGACAGCAATTAAGAATATTTTTCAATGTTGTGCAATGTCACGATGTATACATGTATCAAGATACTATCTCTATGTTGTATGTATGTGGTTGGGTCTTATGCTAGAAGAAGTATGCTAGAAGAACAAAGAAATGAATAATAGTTTATGAGATTATGACATTCCATTTGATTTCCCCTACTATGCTTTTATGCAATGGCCTTTAGTAATGGAAAAAGAGGTCAAATGTAACTTTTACAGGGTATTGGCCAATCTCTGTCAATATCCTGTCAAAGTACATCTGAAAAATCCTCCATAAGCTATTATAAGAAATATGTCCCAAATACGTTTCTTGAAGGTATTAGTTTTTGTGGGTCTGCTAAATTTCAGATTCACCAAGCAGTAGCTGTCATAGTATTGTGAAAAGATTCGCTTCTATAATCCCCCTAAAAATTAATTTTATATCTCCCTGTCCAGTTCTTTTCGTTGGTCTTATGGCTTGCTGCCCTCATAAAAAGCAAAAGCCTGTGTTCATGTATTCAATCACTCACTCAGCATATTTGCATTATGTGCCTCCATACATATCAGCTACAAAGGCAGGTAGTTGGACTATGAAGATGAATAATGGCCCCATACTCCAGCATACAGTCTGATGGAGACAGCTGTGTGGAAGAAGTACAGTAAGTATAACCTTGATGAACTCTGAAATTATGCATCCTCCTAGGGTAATCTCAAATACTTATATCCAGACTTTGAATTTTTAGAACCTGTCAGTGAATTTGGCAGGAAGTAGGAACTTACTAAATGTTGAGTATATAAATGACTAAATGAACAAATATACAATGGGCTTGAGACAGCCCAGCTCTCAAAGGAATTAGCTTTTAAGGTAATTTTTTAAATTAAACTTTTTATGTTAGTAATTACAGATTAACATGCAATGGTAATAAATAATATAGAGCAATACTATGGACCCACACCTAATTTCTTCCAGTGAAAACATCTGGAAAATTAAAGTAGAATATCACAACTAGGAGACTGATACACACTAAAAAAAAAAAAAAAATCCATCATCACAAGAATTCCTTCGTGCTGCTCTTTTACAGCCATATTCACCTCCGTTTCTCCACCATATGCCCTACTTACTCCTAGCAACCAATGAATGTGTTCTTCACTTCCATGTAATTGGAATTATACAGTACAGCATGGGACCTTTGAGGACTGGGATTTTTAACTCAGTATAATTCTCTGAAGATTCATTTATATTTTTGTGAATATTAATAAATTGTTTCCTTGTATTGGTGAGTAGTATTCATGGTATAAACTTTTCCCAGTTTGTTTAGCCATTCATCCTTTGAAGAACATCCTTTGAACACATCTGGTTTCCTTGTGTTCCTTATTATCAAAGAAGATCCTACCAACATTCGTGTACACCTTTTATGTAGAAATATGTTTTTAATACTCTGGGATAAATGCCTAAGAATGCATTTGCAGGGTCACAAAATAAGCAGTGTGTGTAATTTAATTAGGAAACACTAAGCTGTTTTGCAGAGTGGCTGTATCATTTTACTTCCCACCAGCCATATATGACTAACCCCAGTTTCTCTGCATTCTCACCAGCATTTTGCATTGTTGTCGTTTTTTATTGAAGTCATTCTGATAGGTATATAGTAATATCTCATTGTGGTTTAAATTTTCACTTTCCTAGTGGCTAAAGATGTTCAATATCTCTTCATATGTTTATTTGTCATTTGTACCTATAGTGAAATGTTCATTCATGTTTTTGTCTACTGTTAGTTGAACCTTTTTTTACTGTTGAGTTTAGAGAGTTCTCTCCATATAATCTAGATAGTGGTCCTTTATCAGTATATGGTGTGCAAATATTTCTCCTAGTCTATCTTTTCATCATCTTCACAGAGTCTTCCTCAGAGTAACAGTCTTTAATTTTTATGAGGTCAAATTTATCTTTTTTTTCTTTTATAGAGAGTGCTTTAAGCGTCAAGACTAAGAACTCTTTGCCAAGCCACAAATCCCCAAAAACGTTCTCCTATTCTTTTCTAAAAGTTTTCTAAAAGTTGTATAACTTTACATTTTACATTTAAGTCCATGATCCATTTTGATCTAATTTTTACAAGAAGTGTTATCTTTAGGCCAATGTGCATTGTTTTACTTATGCATGTCTGATTGCTCCAGCACCACTTATTAAGAAGACTATTCTTCCTTTGAATTACTTTCACATTTGTCGAAATAAATTGGGCAAATTCTGGTTCCTCTATTCTGTTCCACTGATCTCGTTGTCAATCCCTCCACCAACAGCACATTGCCCTCATTATTATAGCTATAGCAGATGTCAGTATCAGGTAGAGTGATTCCACTGATTCATTCTTCTTACTGAAGATTATTTTATCTATTCTAGAACCAGTACCTGTTCATATAAAACTTAGAAGAACCTTCTCTATAAAAAGCCTCACTGGTTCCAAAAGGAACAGTATGGAAAATGGGGGGAAAGAATCACTAACCAGCAGGCAACCTGACAAACACTTCCCTGCCATAAGATCAAGGTCAACATTTACAGTAATAAGCTATGTTGATAGTACATATTGTGATGTGTTGTGATGAAAATGACCCTTTAACACTGTGGCCTTTCTCCAAAGAAACAGATAACCCCAGTCTAAACATGAGAAAAACATCTGACAAATCCAATTGAGAGGCATTCTACATAATACCTGACAGATACTCTTCAAAACTGTGAAAGTCATCAAAAACAAGGAAAATCTGAGACACGGTCACAGCCAAAACAAGATTACTGACTTGTAATTTGGTATTCTGAATGGGATCCTAGAACATAAAGAGGGCATTACTTAAAAATAAGGCAATCTGATAAAATATAGGCTTTCCTTAATAATAATATATAAATACTGGTTCATTACTTGTACCAATGTACCACACTAGATTAAGACATTAGTAAAAAGATAAACTGAGTATAGAACATACGGAAACTCTCTGTATTATCATATAGATTTTCCTAGAAATCAAGAACTGGTCTAAAATGAAATGTTTATTAAAATATATGTATTTCTAAAAAGACAAGTAATAAAGGGTAAAAATACTGTCTTGTCAAGGATACTTTAAAGTGAAAAAAAAAAAAAAAACCTTTGCAGGAATTTTCATAGGAATTACATTAAACCTGTACGTCAGCTAGGGAGAACTGATGTCTTCACTATGTTGAGTTTTCCAAACTTTGAGCACAATATGTCTCTCCATTTATTTGGGTCTTATTTTTTTTTCTTAGTCAGCTTTTTCTAATCCTCACTATACAGATACAATATGTTTTGGTAAACACATACCTAAGGACAGTAAAATCTTCATAGTTGATCTCTTCCCTAAGTTGAACTGATTTTAATAACCCAGACACGTGCACCAAATGTACATATCAGTACAACAGGCCTAGTTCCTTATATTGACCACCTCCATATGTTGAACAATTTGGTACAGTCCTTTGGGCAGTCAACTTACATCGGTTCTACTGTGTTTCACTTACTTAAGAGTGACGGCTTATAATTTTAATATCCATAGGTTCACTGCTAATATATAGAAATAACATGGATTTTTATGTATTGGTCCTATATCCTGCAACCTTGTATAACTCACTCATTAGTTTCATGGGGGGGGGGGGGGGTATGTTCTGTTTTTGATAGATTACTTGGGATTTTCTATGTAGACAATTATATCATGTGCAAATAGAAATAGTTTTCTTTCTTCCTTTCTAATCTGAACATCTAGTTTTCTTGCCTTATTCCAGTGGATAGAATTTCTAATATGATGGTGAGAAAGAGTAATGAAAGCAGGCATCTCTGTTTTTATCCCAATCTCAGAGGGAACACTTTGTCTTTCACCATTAAATATGACGTTAACTATAGGATTTTTACAAATATTCTTTATCAAGTTGAAGAAATTTCCCTCTATTCCTGGTTTGCTGATAGATCTTATCTTGAATCACTATTTGATTTTGCCAAATGCTTTTTCTGTCCATTGATAAAATCATATGATTTTTCTTCTCTAGCTTGATAATATGGTAAATTCTTTTGACTAGCTTTCAAATACCGAATGAACGCTAGTTTAAAAAATAAATAGAACTTTACCAGACATAAATAGAAAAGCATTTGTATTTATTTGTTGAATGTCTACCCTTACTAGACTACCATGTACATGGTGGTATAAATTAATTATTTATATTTTGTTGAACACTCATATTTGATGCCTATCTAATCCCCCAGCACATAATAAGCACTCAATAAATAAAGAAGATAATAATACCATGTATTCATTTGGGGAATAACCAGACAGGACAACAGCAGCAGAGATTATGTTGCAGGAGTGGCCAACAGAAGGCACAGCCTCTGTGTCACAGAGCACATTTAAGTCAATTCAAGACTTAGCAAAGAACTAAACATAAAAACTAATGACCAAAACTTGAAACTTTTAAGAAAATAAATGAGAATACTTTCATACCTTGGCATAGGCCAAGGTTTTTTAGAACATTAAAACGGTAATCATAAAAGAATAACTGATAAAACAAACTTTTTCAAAGATTTAAAATCTTCCATTCTTCAACAGACATCTTTACAAAAATGAATAGGAAAGCCAAAGACTGGGAGAAAATACCGTATATACTTGAGTATAAGCTGAGTTTTTTGTGCCGAAAAAACTCTGCTTATACTCGAGTATGTACGGTATTTGCAAAATAAGAATATGAGGAAAACGGGTAGCTAGGTTATAATAATATAAAGAATTCCTACAACTCAATAACAAAAAGACTAATAGCCCAGTTTAAAAAAAAAATCAACAAAGAATCAAATGAATAAACACTTTGCTAGAGAAGTAATAAGCACATGCTTTGGCATCCTTAGTTATCAGGGAAAAGCAAATAAAACCCAGTGAAATACAACTATTACTTATAGTTACCATCGTTGTTGTTGTTGTTATCTAAATAGAATATCTAAAATTAAAAAGACTGACAACAACAAACTTTGGCTAAGATGTGGAACAACCAGAACTCTCATTTGTTGGTGACAATATAAAATGGTACTCCCTTCAGAAAAAGAGAAGGCCATGTTTTGTAAAACTAAACATACCCTATGATCCAGCAATTCCAATCCTAGGTATTGACCCAAGAGAAAATGTCAGCAAGAAAAAGACTTGTACAAGAATGTTCATTGCAACTTTACTCACAACTGTCCCAAATGGAAACAGTCCAGTTGTCCCTCAATAGGAGAAGTGTAAACACACAGTAGTATATTTATAATGGAATTCTATTACACAGAGAAACTACCGTTCACACAATATGAATGTGCCCGGGATCCTCAAAAATATTACGATGAGTGAAAGAAATCAGTCACAAAAGAGTACATATGATTCTCTTTATATAAAGTAACATAACAGATAAAACTAATCTTCTGGTGGAAAAAAAATCAGAACAGTGCTTTCTGGAGGATGTGGGTGAAGACTGACCAGAAAGGAGCATGAGTGATAGTAATGATTAATATCTTGACAGGAAGTTTGAATTGCACAGATGGATACTTTGGTCAGAACTCAATGAACTATATGCTTAAGATATGGGCATTTCATTGTATATGAATCTTACTTTTAAAAAAGAACTATATGGAAATATTGAGCTCTAGATAAAATCAGTTATCTACATTGAGGGGGAAGTCAGAAAGGAGATAGACCGGTAGATGATTAGAGGGATAGACGGATGAATATGTGAATATGTGATAAAGCAAGTATAGTGGTAGATATATGGAGTTTCACTGTAAAACTGTTTTAATATTTTCTGAATGCTTGAAAATTTTCATAATAAAATGTTGGTGGGAGAAATAGGCACAGAATTGGATCAAGAATACCATGGTAGCTCAGGAGCAAGACATTACCCCGCATGTCTAGTCTTCAAAGCCTAGGGCTCTATGGAAGTGGCTTAAATAATGATCAGGGGATGAAAATGAGACAGGAGTAGGGCTCAGGTCCTGATGAAAGCACACAGCTCTACTTCATATATTTTATAAACTGGCAACTCAGGTTTCTATGACACATAGAAACACACAAACAAAAACCCATTGTTGAAGGGGATGATGAATCTTATCTGTACAAGTACATGGGACCTCAGTCAATAACAGATTACCCATGTCTTTCGCAGGAATGGATGAGTGAAATATGCAAAATGGTACCTCATTTCTATACTCAAAGACCTAGAACACAGGTAAGAACACTAAAGAGAAACTGGCTTAACATCTTGACTTTACAGATAAGAAAGGAGAGTGCAGGGAGCAAAGAGCCTTCCACAGGACTGGGCATTCCCAGGAGCCCGGGCACATGAGCACAGTTGGTCCAGCACTCCACATCCCCAGCACCCCTGCAGAATCTTTTAATGAGATTTTCTAGTGATTCTGGTGACAAGGTATTTGACAAATAAGATCTACTTCATATGACAAAAATTCTTCAGAAACAGAAAGCCTGTGAAAGATTATAGGCCTATTTTCTATTTTGACATTTATTTGAAATTCAGATTCTGTTGTATAACCTAAAATGAGCTGTGGAAATAATTAATATAAACGTGAAAATCTCAGGATAAAGTGAGAGAATGGAAGAAAAGGAACATTCTTAAAGTTCAAGGCACTTTGCTTTGCCACTTTGCAGCACTTAATTGTCTACTATTCTCAAACACAAAATTCAAACACTAACCTGAAATTACTCTCCTCTTTAAATTTCTGTTTCCTGTTCTGAACAAAGAGAACATGGACCTTGTTCTACACACGTGTGTCTGAGAAACTGTGCTACTGAAAGGAGTCTTAGAGTTGATCTTTTGCTACAATCAAGATGTGTCCCTTAATATGCCTGGGGTGAGGTGACACTCCTGTCAATGATACTCTACAGTAAGCTACACTTTTTTATAATCTATATAGTCCTGTGTCTTTCTGATATTTTTCAATATCAAAACAGCCACTTGCCTTTAAGGTGCTTCACCTGTGTAGCAGATCAAAGAGCATTTCTAAAAGTACCTACTTATTAAATACCTTCAGCAAGAGGTATGATAAAAGAATAGATAAATAATAACAATATTATTTTATTACTATTTCTTGAGTCACTGAGCATTTTACATATATCATCTCTTTTAGTCATAATTGTAATACTACTTTACAGGAAAGGAAAACAACGCTCTGTGGCTACACTGCAAAAAGGGAGCGACAAGCACTAGAAAACCAAACTGAACTCCAACGCCCACAATTTTCCTACTGAATCTGGATGATGGATAAATCTCTATTATTCAAACCAAGTCTGCTCACTCTCCTGTCACATCTTTGGTTGATGGAACAGATTTATCAGTTGGAACCATGTCTCCTTTCATGCAGCCGCAGACTTCGGGCAGACATGCTGCCTTGGAGACCACTCACGCTAGTAACATACTGCCTCCTCCCAAAACCACCCAAGTGCCTGTATGTTCAACTGCCTGCACTTGGCCTATCAGTCCAGCAGATTAGGTGGGTACAGTGTATTTAAGAGGACAACACAGGTTGACAGAGACACAGGAGAAGCAGTAGCAGCTACCCTGAATGTGAAAAGGAGATGTTGTATCTATCTCAGGGTCTTCCTTCAGATCTGTTTGCTTTGTTACAAATCTGTCACCTCTTCTCTGGATCTATGATGCCTCTTGTATGCCCCTTATTACTTCTGTCCCCAAGTCCCCACTCCTGCCTGTGACATGATGGTATTAGTGAGCAAATACTCTCTACAGGGCCCATGGTCCTGTGTGCACATCAGCCAGCCTGGCACCATCTGCAGGGTCCTTCCTGAATCATGATTTGAGCCTTAGATAAACTGAACCTGTAGCTTACTCAGAGGCCACCACAGCAAATACAGTGGCTCCTGTGATGACTGGTGAACTGAGATCCAAGCATCCACCGAATTGACCACATAAACAGAAAGAAGCAATGAGCCCTCTGAAGAGAAGCAGGAAAGGGCATAGCTGTCACAGGGCTCACAACAAAGAAAGCCAAAGAGAGCAGTGCTCATTCCCAGTCAGCACTATGCAGAAGGACTACTTGTGCCTATGTTTAATATTTAAACTACAAGTCACTTTTTTTTTTTTTTTTTTTTGAGAAGGAGTCTCACTCTGTTGCCCTAGGTAGAATGCTGTGGCACTATAGCTCACAGCAACCTCAAACTCTTGGGCTCAGGCGATCTTCTTGATCTTCTGATCTTCGTGATCAGGCCTTCTTGGCCTCAGACTCCCACACAGGTAGGACTACAGGCACCTGCCACAATGCACAACTAGTTTTTCTATTTTTAACAGAGATGGGGTCTTGCTCTTGCTAGGGCTGGTCTCAAACTCCTGAGTTCAAGCAGTCTACCTGCCTCAGACTCCCAGAGTGCTAGGATTACAGGCGTGAACCACCACGCCAGGCCTTATAAATTACTTTTTATTCTTTTGAAGGGACTAGGAAGGTGAACTGCATTTTTGAAATGCTCAAGAGATAAAACTGACACCACAGGCTTAGACAGAGAGGCAGGAGAATCTACAAGGCAAACACCCGAGGAGACAAAGGCCCTCTCCCTCCCACAAGAATGCCTAGAGAGCCCATGTAACATCAGCTTGCACCAGAACTCACTCCTGTCCATTAGCATCCCTGCCACTCTTGACCTGCCTATACCATAAAGCATCTTAGGCCCTCTGCTGGCCATTATATTTGTGTTACTTTCAGATCATTCTTATTTCCCACTTTCATTTCTATTAATATTTCACAATTTAAGACTATTTTTATACTTTATCATAGCTTTATATCCTGTTGGAAGCTACCTTCAATTATCTGAGTTAAGAGAAAGGCAAAAAATAAACAATAATTCCCAGCTTCTTATGTGGACTAGTTTAAAAAAAACATTAAGTAAATAGGGCCGGGTGCAATGGCTCACGCCTCCAATCCTAGCACTGTGGGAGGCTGAGGTGGGTGGATTACTTGAGCTCAGGAGTTTGAGACCAGCCTAAGCAAGAGCAAGATCTTGTCTCTAATAAATATAGAAAACCTAGCCGGGTGTTGTGGCGGGCGCTTATAGTCCCAGCTACTCAGGAGGCTGAGGCAGGAGATGAACTTGAGCCCAGGAGTTTGAGGTTGCTGTGAGCTATGATGACACTACAGCACTCTAACCAGGCGACAGAGTGAGACTCTGTCTCAAACAAAAAAGAACTTTAAAAAAAAAAAAAAAAAAAATTAGATAAACAAATTTGTTCATATTAGAATGTGAGTAAGAACACTCAGTTTCTATGTAAGGATCTGAATAGTCCAAGTAGAATCACATTACTGCATTGGAAAGTATCTTAAAGATCATTAACAGCAACTTGGTCATCTTGCAGAGAAGGAAACCAAGACCCAGACAAGAGTTAATGTAAACGTTTATAATGCTACGATGTATGGTTACTCCACAACTTGACAGCATGACTTTCATGCAGTCAGTACTTGCAAACATTAAAAGGAGACACTGTTAAACTCCCTTTCCTTACTGGGAGTTCCATACCGTGATACTTCACCACAGTAAGGACAATAACCAATAATTTCACTTTGCCAAGCAATGTTTATTTAGACAATTATTTGATAACTTGGTGTATTTATTTATATTAATTTCAAAAAATGAATGGAAATGAATAAAAAGCAAGTGCTGATACCAACAACAATACAACTGAGAAAATTATAGACAAAAGTAAAGTAGTGACACCCACACAACTAGGTAGTTACAGAATGTAAGTTGATCATCTCAGTGTGCATAAGGGGAAGAAATTAAACTTATACCAAGACTCCAATGTCTAAAGGTTATCTACCAGGGGTGTCCAACTGTTCTTCTTTTCTGCTGCACACTGGAAAAAGAAGATTGTCTTGGGCCACATATTAAATACACAAACACTAATAAAAGCCAGTGAGAAAAAAAAGGTCTGTGCATAATTTTCTCAATATCTAACACCACAATTAAACAGAACAGTCCTCAAAGACACCCCTGAAGTGATAAGGAGTGAGAGAAAATTGAGAATAGATTTCTAAAATATAAAATGAAAACTAGCAGCCAGGTATGGTGGCTCACACCTGTAATCCCAGCGCTCTGGGAGGCTGAGGCGGGTGGATTGCCTAAGCTCACAAATTCAAGATCAGCCTGAGCTAGAGTGAGACCCCCATCTCTAAAAATAGCTGGGCATTGTGGTAGGTGCCCATAGTCCCAGTTACTTGAGATGCTGAGGCAAGATAATCGCTTGAGCCCAAGAGTCTGAGGTTGCTGTGAGCTATGATGTCACGACACTCTACCAGGTGTGACAAAGTGAGACTCTGCCTCAAAAAATTCAATAAAATAAAAACTAGCATCAGAACATTTCAGTATTTGCTAAATATATAGCTTACTACAGACTCATACATCTAAGGCATAGCTCATGCCTTCAAAGAAAAAACACGATATAGCATCAAAATCTACATCACTTGTTCCTGCTCTACCTGTGAAATCACCATCAATTACATAGCAGAATTCTATTCCACTTCATAGCAGAACTATTTTACTGATTATGGACAGTGCTACTGCTGACAAAACTGTCTACATGTGTAACAGCTAGGTATAAAAACATACATGTCATCACTAGAAAGTATATACTCTTTTACTACGCCAGGACATATAAACCCAGTGTTAGAACTTCTGTGCACTAAATTTTTCTCCTTTTTCAGGAATGTGTGGTGAATGAAAGTGAAGGAAATAGCCTACAGTGGCAGAGAAAAGACTAGAACCCAGGACATCCTTCACATTTCTTTTGTGTGACAAACTCCTAACTTGGACCACACAGAAACTATTTTTAATTGGTCTACAGTTATTTGCACAGAATTCCCAGATTACTAAGGGTATACATAAGTAAAACACTGGTAACTTAGGCATTCTCTCACTCCATTCCTACACTGTTAGAAAGTGTGGTTAAAGCCCACTCGTCTTTCATCTCAGTTATCTTTTTGAATAAAAAGGAAATCATTTCTGAATCATAAACAAAATTTCATGGGGTAGAGAGGGAAATAAATCAAATTGAGAATAACCACTGCCACTGTTGGCCCAATTTACAAGTTCCTTACTACAAGATAGAAAGCAAAATTGAAGGAAGAAGATGGACTTTTTCTCCAAGAAACAACACACAGGATTAACAGAATCTGCACAGAAGCAAGAGAACGACTCCAGGATTTCCATTCATATGGAACAATTTGGTTAAATAATTAAAATAAAATCAGAAATATCACAGAGTTAATAAGGCTAATGAGTAGAAAGTAAAAATATAAATTTTTAATGCCTCCTTATTTCTTTTATGGTGGCCTAGGGAGCTAGACTCAGATTTTTCTACTAGTTTTTTAATGAGCTATTTAAGCCTTATTGATGATTATTCATAGTCATACAAATTACCATAATATTTCTACCTTTTTTTTTTTTTTTTTTGCAGTTTTTGGACGGGACTGGGTTTGAACCCACCACCTCCGGTGTATGGGACTGGTGCCCTACTCCTTGAGCCACCAGCACCGCCATATTTCTACCTTTTAAAACTTCCCTTTCTTGATCTCACCTCCATTACAGCTACTATTCCATTAATCTCTACTCTTTTATCATAAAACTCCTCCAAAGTGGTCTACACTGCTAAATTTTATTCCTCTCAACAGTTTTCTCTCAGACTCATTCCAATAAAAGCATTTCTTCTTACCACTACCAAGAAAACCACTCCTATCCATATCATCGATAACCTCATGTTAGTAAGTCCAATGGTAGGATCTCAACTGTTCATCTTTCTTGAACTTACAGAGACATTTATATATTCGGGTGTTTAATAATCATTTAAAACATAACACATCCAAAACTAAGCTCTTGATTTTACAATATCCCCTTCAATTTCTTCCTCTCCATCTGATTCTTCTAGTGGATCAAGTCCAAAAGCCTGAAGTCACCCTTGGTTTCTCTCTTTGTCTCACACTTCATCTTAAATTCATAAGCAAATTTTGTTAGGGCTACTTTCAAAACATATTAAGATTCTAACTTCTTTACCTTATATCCTCTGCTAACACCCTGACCTAAGACACCAGTATCTCTCCTGACTAACTGTTCTCCCTGTTTCCATTCATATAGCCCTGCAGTTAGTTATCCACACAGTTGTGAGAGTGATCTTTTAAAAATGTGCTATATCCTCAGCTCCTAAATCTCTGCCTAACACAGTACAGAAGCAGAATTCTACAAGGCTCCATAGTGACCTACACCCTTGTATATAACCTCTTCCCTTGCATATGAATAAGATGGTTACCATCCCCCAAGATTATATCACATTATATGGCAAAGGTGAAAGGATTTAGCAGATGCAATTAAAGTCCCTAATCAATTAACTATAAGTAAATCAAAAGAGATTATCCTAGGTGTGTCTGACCCAATCAAGGGACCCTTTATAAGAAGATTTAGGTCTTCCTGGGCTCAGAGACTGGAAGGATCAGAAATTCTCCTAATGGAAAAAGCAAAGACCTATGATGTGAGCTACTTATGGAGGGGTCCATGTGGCAGGGGACTGTGGAAGCCTCTGGGAACTCAAGACCACCATCCTACAATCCCAAAGAACTAAATTCTGCCAACAACCAAGTGAGTCAGGACAAGGAATCAAGTCCCAGATGATGCAGCCCAACTAACATGTTGATTTCAGCCTTGTGAAGACTCTTAAAAAGAAAACCTATCTGGGCTGTGGCTAGACTTTTTACCTACAGAAACTGAAAGACAATAAATGTGAGTTGTATTAAGCCACTAAGTTCCTGTTGATTATTAGAGCAGCAGAATGTATATTCAGTAAATATAGTTGAATAAATAGTTTCCCCTTCATTTTAAATGTTTTGAATAATAAAAGCTACAGGTATCAAGGCTCTCAAACACAACTGAAATTCTGGTTCAGCTACGTGGTTATTTTATTACTAATTCACAAAATTTGGTATCCTACAAAATGAGGCAATGAGAAAGGTACACAATCACATCAATCAATTAGCACATGACAGTGAAGTTCAAATTTCAAAAGAAAATAAAAATAATACAGAAGCTCTTTTATTTTCCTTTTCTATTGTATTATCAATGCACTCTAAATGCATATAATTTAAATTTTAAAAATGCACTGGGAATACTACAGCATAGATTTTAAAAAGAAAAATGAAAAATTTATCTATCAAATTGAGAATTTTGCCAGTCCGAAGATGCTATGTGATGCTAAGTGAGGAAAGAAAACTTCCTCGATGCATTTTTAGAATCTCTTAAATAAGCGCAGTGCCTGTGGCTCAAAGGAGTAAGGCGCTGGCCCCATATACCAGAGGTGGTGGGTTCAAACCCGGCCCTGGCCAAAAACTGCAAAAAAAAGAAAAAAAAAAAAAAAAAAAGAATCTCTTAAATAGTTTTCCTTTCTTCAAATAGCTCTTTCATTTTGGAGTACCTAAAATGTAATGCCAAGAAGGGATTACATGTTTGAAGAAACTACTAAAATCTATGAAAAAGTAAAAACAAACTTTCGGATATCAGCCAATATGAGATACTCAAGACAGGAATACGAAAATAAAAAGTAACACCACCACAGTCCCTTAGGTAGTGTGAACACCACTCAAGCAAACTGCCAATCTCTACCCACTATCTCCCAGGTAAAACTCCTTGTAGCTTCTCAAAACAACTTCTATCACAGGACAGAAAAAGCTCTCCCATGGCCACATAAGCAGGTAAATAAAAGGGAAACAATATGCACATATGAAATTGAGTTCATAAAAATATTTCTGTCTCCATTGTGTGTCCCCTATTCCCTCTCAAGCCCCCAAGCAAATGGCTTCTCCTCCCCTCAACAGCCAATTAATGTATAGCCATAGCAACAGCCAGACAAGGACAGAAGACGGCTTAGCCTTGTCTTGAAACAACAGGGAGCTCTCAGGGAATGTATAATTACAATGGACGAGTGAGCATGGGGGACCTTAAAGGATGTGGCGTGTCACGGAAAAGCAGCTACATTCCAGTACTTGGGGAAGAAGTGAAACAGCTGGTGCAGCAGTACAAGTGGACACTTTGGTCAGCATTGCTTAAACAGTTTACCATAATCAGAAGTGTCTGGATGCTGATGGCAACCACTTTGAGCACCTCTTGCAATTGCAGAAGTCAAACATGACTTGTATTCACCTTTTATTAGGAGTATATATTGAGTATCACACTTTTGATGCTGTTTTTCATTTCTTAAAATGCATATACATTTTTTGGCACCCTTTCTATATGTATGCACATATGTATATGTGTGAATACATATATATGTATATATACATATATACACACACACACACACTCATATATGTGTATATATATATATATATATATATATATATATAAATCTCATAAGTCAATGCAGGACATGTAGTAGTGCTGAGAAATTAAGTCATTGTGTAAAAAAAAAATGAAGTGAATTTATGCCATGTGCCAAAATAGATAGTAGAGAATTCTATTACATATTTAAAAAGAAAAAAAAAAGGGCTTGGTGCCTATAGTTCAGTAGCTAGGGTGCCAGTCACATACAGCGGAGCTGGTGGGTTAGAATCCAGCCTGGGCCTGCCAAACAACAATGATAACTATAACTAAAAAATAGCCAGGTGTTGTAGGGGGGCACCTGTAGTCCAGCTACTTGGGAGACCGAGGCAGGAGAATCGCTTATGTCCAAGAGTATGAGGTTGTTGTGAGCTGTGATGTCACAGCATTCTACTGAGGGTGACAAAGTGAGACTCTGCCTCAAAAGAAAAAAAAAAAAAAAGAAAGAAAAAAAAATTGGTAATTCTTTAACTGACTTGGGGTTAGGAATGACTAGAAAAGAAATACAAAAGCAGTAAATGAAATCAAATGAAAGACATTAATTTGTTCATATGAAAATTTAAAACTTTGATGTTCACAAAAAATAAAAGATTTGGAGTGGTAAAAAAGTAATTGGGGAAAATATCTACAGTGAATGAGGAAACACATGCATATATTTTATTTCAAAAACAAATCTAAGCCGGGTGTTGTAGAGGGCACCTGTAATCCCAGCTACTCGGGAAGCTGAGGCAAGAGAATTGTCTAAGCCCAAGAGCTAGAGGTTGCTGTGAGCTTTGATGCCATTGCACTCTACAGAGGGCAACAAAGTGAGACTCTGTCTCAAAAAAAAAAAAAAAAAAAATCTAGCCTGGCACCGTGGCTCACTCCTGTAACACTAGCACTCTGGGAGGCCAAGGTGGGTGGATGGCCTGGGCTCATGGGTTTGAGATCAGCCTAAGCAAGAGCGAGACCCCCATCTCTAAAAATAGCTGGGTGCTGTGATGGGCACATATAGTCTCAGCTACTCAGGAGGCTGAGGCACGAGAATCACACGAGCCCAAGAGTTTGAGGTTGCTGTGAGCTATGATGCCAGAGCACTCTACCAAAGGCAACAAAGTGAAACTCTGTCTCAAATTAAAAAAAAAACAAAAAAAAAAAACACACATTTGTGCTTTTGAAAATAGTTTATTTTTCCATAAATTTATGAGATACCACATATGTGAAGAACTATCTTAGGTCTTAGAAATACCTGTACTTTGAAAAGACTTAACAGTTTCTAGTTACATGTGCATGAAATAAAGTCCCAGGGACTTCTAAAAACCATTAGCCTGCCATACCTCAGTTCTTCCACAGCAAGTCTTTCTTATTTTATAGCCCTAAAGTGATAGATATATTTAGAACTAAGGCTTTTTCCCTCCTCTCTAAGTGTTCTTAGCAAAAAACAATCTTACCTTTCGGTTGGTTTAAATCCTAAAGGAGATAGTATCTGACAAATAAAAATAAAACACAGTAGGAAAAAAACAGCTGAGAATTTATGCCTCCATAAGTTTTCTTATTAAGTCTTAGTAAGAGCTCAGTGTTTAGGAAACAGGTCCACTGTCCCTCTAAGTCTGCACTAGAAAGGCAGTAAGGGTTCCTCCAAGTCTGCACTAGAAAGGCAGAAACAGATCCTGCTAAGTCTGCACTAGAAAGGCAGTAAGCAGGTGAGGCACTCTCAAAAACAAAATATCTGACCCAAAGTTAGAAAAAGAATACAGTTAAAAGCTTAGGTTTTATGTAGCTATCTACTGCACATACTGTTTCTTTTTGACAATATGACTAAATAAAAATGAGGTCTATGAAATAGCCTGGTGCTGGGGCAGGTGCCTGTAGTCCCAGCTACTTGGGAGGCTAAGGCAAGAAAATCACTTGAACCCAAGCGTTTGAGGTTGCTGTGAGCTAGGACACTACAGTACTCTACAGAGGGCCACAAAGTGATACTCTCTCTTAATTAAAAAAAAAATAAGGTCTATGTTTGCATATCAAATGTTAACTATTTTTCTCTTTCCACATTGCTAAACATTTTATACCCTGTGATTACTGGCCACACAACTTCTCCAAAAACTCAAATGTCGAGAAATAATGAAGAACTCTTTAATAACACTTTTACACACCCAATATAATGATTTCACCTAACAGCAGTGATAAAGTACTACAGAAAAATAATTTACATCACAACTAATTACTAATTGCCCAATAACATGCTCACGTTCACCTAAAAATATTTGTTCTGAGGAAATAATTCTTGAAATAGTTTCTATCTGAATGATAGCTAAGTAATTAATTGAATTAATTCTTGACTTTGTGCAGGACAGAAAAGAGGGGAAAAGTTCTTCAATCCAGCTTTCAGGAATCTGAAGAAGAAACATCAACATAAAGCACCTTACAATTAACCATCATCTTTCTCTGGTACTTAATCATTTCCTGTTCCTATTTCTCTTCTTTCCTGTCCTCTTTGGGGTGTGGGCTATAAAACAGATCACAAAAGACTGTATGGGGGCAGAAGTAAAATGAAGAAGGGGTGTGCAAATATATGAGTCTCTGAAACCAACAAAAATCCCTGAAGTGAAGACAGGAATTTGGAAGTGAGAATTGAGACACCTACACCTTGCTAGAGAATGGCCTTGCATGTCAGGGAACTGACAGTTGCGCAGGTCAAATGTCACACATGCACAAGAAGCTAAATTCAGTCCCATCAAGTTAAAAGGAATGATCAAATCATTACAGAAACCATCAAAAGCAATTATCAGATTCTAAACTTAATTCACACACAGAAAGCCTTGATTTTCAAAATAGAGCTTGCTTTGTACCTAGAGATAGGAGGCAGTGGACAGGGGTTCCATATAGGCACAAGAAAAACATGACTCATCTGCCAAAACTATAAACTCTAACTGAATACACTTATTATTCCCTGGGAGATTATCATTTTATGTTAAAAAACAAATGAGGAAATATTACAGATGAGAAAAAAATCATAATTTTTAAAAGCATGAGACCTATTAAATATTTCATATTTCATACTTTAGACCATAGTCTTTAAGATTTCTCAGATCGTCAGGTAGGATAGGAACCAGATGGACATTCGCTAATCTCTAGCATTAGGGGTTTCTCAGTGTAAAATCACTTATATACTTCATTATTCTAACATTGCTGCACCATGAGCACTGCTCATGTTATTTACTAAATGCTCACTACACATCCAGAACTACACTAAGCTCATTACACCCATTTTCTAATGGACCCATTGCTAGCTATGTCTATAGACGTGGTTATTTTAAGTCTACACTTTTAAAAAAATGTTACACATTATTTATTTGATGCATGCCTTTCAATAAGGGCAGCATTTTAGTAGATATAGGGAGTCAGACTGGCAGAGTTCAGACCAAAAATATAAAATAGATATTGTTACCTTATCTCACCTTTAACAGGCTAATGAACACAAATTAAAATACCAATGAGTCTCACTTGATTCTGAGACAGTGAAGTAATTTCTCTACTATTTAAATATATTCACATACCAGTCATGTAAGCCTAAATACAAAACCAATCTTCAATAGGCTTTTGAGATGGCAATTTACCATCTTTGTGAAAAGTTTTACATTACTAATCAAGTCTAATCATATCATTAGAAGTAGAAAATAGTGATAGCATTTACTGAATTGGAATTACTGTCAAAATTCAAAAAACTGATCACGTTCATTTAACCACAAGCCATTCTTATTTAAAACAGGACTGACCAACAAAAATATTCCATCATTCATCCATGATCTGAGTTCTAGTATATTGAGAACAATTAAGTGGTGACACTCATAAAAAAGTCATGGGACACTTTGTAATAAATAAGGCAGCGGCCAGTTATGACTCATAAGTAGCTCTTTTGAAATAAGCTATCAAGTCTGCCCTTTCTGCCTTCTTCCTAATGCTGGGAAAAATCATTTTTGTGCCAGGGATATACATTTTGGGGTTCACCAAATACCCCATCAGCGTATCCTCACCCCAGGTGATGCCTTTGTTCTTACTGGCATCTGTGTAAGAGAATCCATAGAAACCAGGGAATTTGGCCCCACCTTGTACTGCCTCCCTTTTCCATGGTGTGGCACCGGGCTTATTCCAAACAAAAACTTTCATGTCTTTCTCAACATTACCCACATTTTTTTTTTTTTTTTTTTTAATTATTATTATTATTATTATTATTATAGATAAGAATGTGCACCATACCCACATTTTTTTGTTGTTGTTGTTGTTGAGACAGAGTCTCACTTTGTCACCCTCTATAGAGTGCAGTAACATCATAGCTCACAGCAACCTCAAACTCATGGGCTCAAGCAATTCTCTTGCCTCAGCCTCCCGAGGAGCTGGAACTACAGGCACTGGCCACAATGCTCAGCTATTTTTAGAGGTGTAGTCTCACACTTGGCTCAGGCTGATCTCAAACTTGTGAGCTCAGGCAACCCACCCACGTAGACCTCCCAGAGTGCTGGGATTACAGTCGTGAGCCACTGCGCCCAACCAACATTATCCACATTTAATTCTCTTTTTGGTTGCTGACAGTACAAAGGTTCACACTTGGAAGCCAGACGTCCCTCTTTCTAACCTTTATAGTAATAAAATTCAAGTGTTATAAAAAGGTAAACATCAAAAAAGTAAACTCCACTGGCTCCTTTATCTCCCTATAGGCACGTTTCTACATTATACAATCCTACATACATACATGCACATACACAAATGTGTATACATGCCCATATCCCACAGACTTAAACACATGTTGGCACACTGCTCTGCATCTGTTCCTGTCAGTTAAGAATGTGCACTGGTGACCTTCCATAGTAATAAAGTATTGTATACACATCTACTGCATTCTTTTAAATAGTGCACAGGATTCCAGCCTATGAAAGCCCACATTTATTTAGCCATTTCCCTACTGATGAACTTCTAACTTCCAATATTTTACTAAAATAACTCTACATATCTTTGCGTACATATACAGGCATTTTTAGGATAAACTCCTAAAAGATTAACTGCTAATCAAATGGTTGATGTGTTTTATATTTTAACAGATATGACCAGATCTCCCAAGAGGTAGTGCACCAACTTCCACCAACAATGTATGAGTACCACACTCCCTACATCCTTTATAACACTGTACATGATTAAACTATTTTATCTCTATATTGCCAGTTTCAATAAAATAAAATTACTTACACTAAATGATGTGAGAGTACTTTTTCAAAAAAGTTCTACTTCACCCCGAAATACTGTTGTTTAAATCACCATCCCTGATCTCAAAGATGTTAAAATCTATAAAGCCAGAGGGCTATCATATTCATTGATAAAAATATAAATACATTTCTAAAAGGGCATATGATTAATAAGAGGACAGCCATCACGTCCCTTGGAGGTTCAGGAGGAAGAACAGCAAATGTTGAGAATGCCACAGAAGACATTTCTGGAAGAGGTGAGGCTACAACTGCATATTTAACGATGAGTGAAATCTGGAGAGCCTGGAACAAACTAAGAGGATACAGCACATGGTGTACAAACAAGATGCGCAACAGCGATGTTCAAAGTCAACACAGAATTATGTGGCCAGGCGCGGTGGCTTATGCCTGTAATCTTAGCATTCTGAGAGGCCAAGGTGGGCGTATCACCTGACTTCAGGAGTTTGAGACCAGCCCAAGCAACAGCAAAACCCCGTCTCTACTACAAATAGAAAAAGTAGCCCGGCACTGTGACAGCCACCTGTAGTTCCAGTGAGTTGGGATGCTGAGGCAAGGAGATCACTTGAGCCCAAGAGTTTGAGATTACTGTTAGCTCTGATGACACAGCACTCCACCCAGGGCATGGAGTGAGACTCTGTCTCAAACAAACAAACAAACAAAAACAGAATTACGTGGTGCACTACTGCTCTAACACCTGGCTAGGAACTGCTCAAAACAGGCCAGACAAGAGAATCAAAACAGTGACCAAAGAGTACATTTTCAAAAGTAATAATGGCCAAAAAGAAACATCTAAAAAATCAATTATACTTGGAGACCACAATTCAAAAAGACAACTGCCTCTGCTGTAGGTGAATATATCCTCAATAAAAGGCTCATTACCTAGCAAGATGGGACTTTCTTCAGACATGTCCTAGAGACTCCATAGAACTTCCTGGAAAATATCTACTTAATGTGATGGCATTGCTCAAAGTAAATTAATGAAAAACAAAACTACGGCACTCTAGCTTTATGTCTTATAATCTTTCCGATTACTACAGTTCAGTCATCTCAAACCATAGGAAGCAGCATACTCCAGCAAAAGAAAGGGCTTTGAAAGAAACAGTTTTGGTTCAAATTCTGACTTTGGATTACAAGCAAGTCATTTAACCTTTTAAATTTCCTCCCCGGCAAAATGATCATAAATGCAATGCTGACAAAATCAGAACATACAAATAAAGCACTGAGGAGGATGCCTGGCACAAATCTTTCTCCTCTTCTTCCTATCTATTTCAAACAAGATCAAAATAAACACAATCATTTATTTCTTGGCTGCTCCCAGATGTATTAGTTTTTTAATTTCACTGATGTAATTCTATTAAAACAGTAAAAAAGTATTTGGTCAAGACAATTCAGAAAGCAGAATGGTATACTTTAGTGATTACCAATACCAAGAAAAAGTTTCATAGATTAAATTCAAGAGATTATATAAGAAAATCAATAACAGTATAACATTCTTGATTCGGCCTATAAACCTAACAGCTGAGTCAAATTCATTTTGCTCAATAAAAACCAATTTGTAGTATCTGCTCTTCTCTATTCCTTATTACTGAGCCCCTGTGTTTTTAATGCAGTTCATCCCTTGTTTTGATTCTGATCACCCTTCCACATCAGCATTTGTCCCATTTACCCTTCACATATTATCACTAACCTCACAGGCACACTCACATACTGTAAACAGATAAGTAGTGTTGAAACCACATGTGGCCCTTGTTTTGTTTCCTCTCTGGCTCTCTAACAGCTTACAACATTGGAGCATACCTTCAAGTGCATGAAAAGTATGTTCTCTGAGTGAATATGGTTTTAAATAGAGCAACTGATGTTAAGCTGAGTAGCTCAGTTACTTTAGGTATATCATCAATCATCAAAATCAGCCAAAAACTGCTACAGTAGCATCTTCCAAACATCACATAAATAAATCTGGTAGTTTCTTAACATTCCATGCTTTCAATTAGCCTTTCTATGGCTCTGCTCATTTATTTTTTATAACCATAAGGTTTCATTGATTCTTAGCACTTCATACATTGGCAGAAAACCACCAGCCTAATATCATGCATTTATGCAGTGCTTTCAATTAAGTCATTCTGGAACCTCCTTAGCATTCTAATGAAGATGACGTCGATCTCCTGAAGTGTGGGTGGCTTAATTCTTCTTTGTATTTCTAGCACCCAGCTTGCTGCATATTCAATACTCAGTGTTCCTCACTGGAGCAAGCTGAGAACATATCTCCAAAGTTGCTCAGTCCTAGATTCAAATCTTAGCGTGGGTACTTCCCAAATTTAACCTAAGGCCTGAGCTAATCGAGTTGTCTCTCAGAACTTTAGTTTCCTGTCTGACACTAACAGGTATGACGAATATCTACTCCATGGAGTTTCTGTGAAAACTAAATGAAATAAAGTATTTACAGTGAGTAACAGAGCAGCTGTGCCATGGCACATTAGGACTTAAGAAATTGAAGCAGGTTTTCACTAGCCATGTACATAACCTCAGTCAAGTTCTCTAGATCATAAATGACCTAGGTAATGTCAGGCAGTAGGTCCAGAGCAATGCTCTCTTTAAGCAGTGACCATAGAAGGGTGGCCCTAGACTCTAACCAACAGCAAATACTCTCTGAAATTCACCTTGACTAGGCTGGAATATTTTCTACACTTGTCAATGTTAATGTCACTCTTCCTTTTGGACTCGACCCTACTATGATCCAGTAATAATTCCAGCTGAGGTGAAATTAGGACAGCTAATCCTGAGTTTTCCCTTACATATGTCCTTCCTCACATCTAAGTTACGCTATTCCAATAATGGCCCTAACATTACCACAGGAACTAAAGATAAATGTGAACAGGACTTCAAGTTAACTTATATGGTCAGACAGGAAAAAAAATCCCAGCCACCAGAAGAACAGTGTTTTTCAAGCTATTATCTAATTCAGAAGACTACACATGGGGGATGCAGGGATATTAGAAAGCTCCCAGAGACATCAGCTAAGTAATCTTTCATTATGAATACCTAAATACACAGCACCCTAAAACTATATAACTCATCAGTCGGGTAAACACATTCTGAAGGAGGTGACACTAAAATGAAGAAGGCCATGATTAAGACAACCATGCAAAATAAAATAGAAAGTTAAATCCAGGCCTGGTGCCTGTAGCTCAAGCCGCTAAGTCGCCAGCCCAGCCATATACACCAGAGCTGGTGGGTTCAAATCCAGCCTGGGCCTGTCAAACAACAATGACAACTACAACCAAAAGATAGCCAGGTGTTGTGGTGGGTGCCTGTAGTCCCAGCTACTTGGGAGGCTGAGGCAGGAAAATCGTTTGAACCCAGGAGTTGAAGCTTGCTGTGAGCTGTGATGCCACGAAACTCTACCCAAGGTGACATAGTGAGACTCTTTCTCAAAAAAAAAAAAAAAAAAAAGAAAAGAAAAGAAAAAAGAAAATCAAATCCACTAACTAAAACCTATCTAAGCAAAAATCTTTAAACATCTGAGAAATAAAAATAAAACTAAATGCGGAATAAGATTATCAGTCAAGAATTAATGACATAATGTCTACCACAGTATCACCCTTAGAGTTTTACAAAGTGTACACAAACACATGCATGTTCTGTCTACTCAAATGTAACTACCCCATATGAATAGAGCAAACAAATATATCTCTAGGGACATAGGCATAATCCAAAAGGTGTCTCTTAATGAGCATAAAATTTCCTGGAGGCCACCAGTTTGTCAATTATTTCCTATTCCATAATATTCCTATATATGTTTTAATATAAATAATTTCTTAGCAAGCTGAATAAAATTAAAACTCCACAAAGATGTGCTATATTACCCTACTATCCTGTACTATGATATAAGGAGAGTAACACCCCACCTACTATCCTATGAGCCCTTGTGGGGACTTGTGACCCAGTTTGAGAAACACAACTTCCTCTTAACATACATCACACTGAGTCAAATGGAGTTACCAATACAAAAGCAGAATAGGCTACATCTCCTCTCTCATGAAACTTAAGCCCTACTTCAGGATATAAAACAGAAAAAAACAAAATCTACATGGCAAGGCAGTGCTTATTCAGGTAGGTCCCAGAGATGTCCAAAAAAGGGGAAATGACAAAGAAGAAAAGTGAGGATGAGTAAGATATAGAAAAGCAGAAGACACTCTACTACACTGTGAAATAATAAAAAATAAATATTTGGTCATTGTCCCAGGATCCTCACAAGGAGCTCCTCAAGCCTTTGTACTACCTTGAATGACAGGGGTAAAACAAGCATCTTTCGCCCTAAAATTTAGTATTTGTCCCCTGTTTCTGACAGAGATCTTTTAAATCTCTCAGAATTTCCAGGACGATTAACAGTGTGTTTTGTTCTAATGAGGCCACTTCTAGCAGGCCATCAGACAGCTTCAGGAAGGACACTGGTCTCCAGAAAAACCAAGGCAAGAATGGAGAGTTAGAACTTTAAGCCCTAACCCCTGGCTTCCAAAAAGGGGAAAGAGGCTGGAGATGAAGGCAATCACCAACAGCCAACAATTTAACCAATCTTATCTATGTAACTAAACTTCAATAAAAGCTCCTGAACCATGAGTTTCAAGGAGCTTCCCGGCTGGTGACAACATTCCCGGGCTAAGGAGGTGGCGTGCCAGGGGAAGGCACAGAGGCCTAACAGCCCCCCAGACACCTCACCCTGGGCATCTCTTCATCTAGCCCAGTGTTTGTCAACCTTTTATATCTCACAGTACACTTGAACCTACAGTTAAAACTTCCATAGCACATTTAAATTACGTTGATCAAAAATAAATAAATAAATAAATAAATAAAAAAATACTATATTCTTTGAACTTCTTTCAAAAAGAATTTAATTAATGATCTTTAACATTTTTCACAGCATACCTAAGAACCTCTCATGACACACCAATGTGCCATGGCGCACCAGTTGGAAACCACTGCTCTAGGCTGGTCTTGAGTAGTATCCTTCATAATAGTAAGTAAAATGCTTTCCTGCATTCTGTGAAACATCCTGCCAAATAACTGAACATGAGGAGAAGGCCAAGGGAATGTCCAATTTATACCTGGTTGATAAAAAGTCTAAGGGGGAATGTGGGACCTGCAATTGGTGACTAAACTGGGAGCAGTCTTATAGGACCAAGTACTTAACCTGTGGGATCTGTGCTAACTCCAGAGAATGTCAGAATTGAATTGTACAACACCCAGTTGGTGACCAGAGATCTGGTTGATTGGTTGGCATGAGAAAAAATAGTCTATTGGTGTCACAAGTTTTATGGAGGAAAAAAAAAAGCCAGCTTAAAAGTGTATCAATCATGGCAGGGCAACAAGCATAATCAATCCACAAACACTGAAAATTTCACTCTAGATTTCATCCACATTCATAATTTTGAACCATCACTATAACACTGGGAGAAACTGAATAAGGTAAAGCACAAGATTTATTTTACAAATTGGTATGTTACATTAACTTTAAAATATTGCATCTTGTGGTCTACCTCAAATTATAAAAGAATGGCCTCCTATCAACTGTTTATAAATTGGTTGGTATACACATATATGTATTTTTTTTTTTTTTTTAAGAAAAAATGTTCAGCAGAGAGTTTAGAAATCAATCTGGCTGCAGAATAACTGAAACATCGCACTTCATAACCTCAAAATCTATCCACTACACTATATAGGACGATTTTGGAAAGGTATAGAGACAAGAGACTTCCTTCCCTCTAACTTTGTAGCCAGGGTACTCCCACTGCACCTCTGGTAAATGTTGGTAAAGGCATGTCTAGGACAGAAGTGTAAAAAGAAAAGCTAGTTAGCACAAAAGCTAGTTAGCACAAAACTGGACCCATTTGCAATAAGTTAATGTCTCTATTATTAGAAGTCCAGTTAACAGCAGAAGGTTCTAGACACTACGGCTGCAGGGGAAAAGTTATACACCAAAAGAATGAATTGCAAGGTGTTCTTACTAAAAGATTCCTAACTCAATAGGCTATGACATTTTTGAAGCAAACGGACAAAATAGGAGGCATCCGGATACCATAAATACATTGCCACCAGTTATGGTTCAAACTACAAAATAAAACTGAGGAAAACATGTAGTTTTAGTGTATTTCAGAGATGTCATGGACCAGAGTGAAGCAGGGATTGCCCATTGTCATACGGGAGCTCTTCAAAACAGAGCTCAACCAGAAAACACGGGTCTGCCTCCTGAACCTCAAGCTATCCATCTTTCATGGCATGACACTACCAACAAAGAGGCTCATTTAAGGCACTACTGCTTTGTTTGTACCTTGATTAGGAGATGGGGTATCACTATATGGCCCAGGCTGCTCATGAACTCCTGACTTCAAACAATCCTCCTACCTCAGCCTTCTAAGCAGCTGGCCTATGGAAAGCCCCAATGTATTAAAAATTAAAAAAAAAAAAAAAAAGAATGTCTATCTTTATATCATTCATTTTCAAAACTCATGAGGAAGTAGCACTGCTTGGAAAGACTATAAAATTATTCCTTAGACCAAAATTGTCAACAAGGCCCATAATGGATGAGGAAGAAATAATCGCAAGAAAAGGGACTGAGCAATGCCTTGCTAAAATTCAAATAATTTCCTACCTCCTTAAAAAGAAAAAAGGAAAAGCTAAGCTAATACATAGACTTTTCCCAATTTATTTTCTTGGAATTTAATTAAGGGAAAAGGTGGGCACTCATTAATGCTGACTGATGCTAGAATGTAGTATATAAATGGATATCTTGATTTAACAGCAACAAAAATAAAGGGTACACATTTAATCATTTCAGATCTGTTAAGATCAGTATTTTCAAGGACTGCAATGAATAGCATGAACTTCAAGTACTATTTTACTATTTGAAATAGAGCCTCCTGGCTCTGCACCTATAGCTCAGCAGCTAGGGAGCCAGCCACATACATCAGAGCTGCTGGGTTTGAACCCAGCCTGGGCCTGGCAAACCACAATGACAACTACAACCAAAAAATAGCCGGGTGTTGTGGCAGGCACCTGTAGTCTCAACTACTTGGGAGGCTGAAACAAGAGAATCACTTAAGCCCAAGAGTTTGAGGTTGCTATGAGCTATGATGCCACAGCACTCTACTGAGGGCAATATAGTGAGACTCTGTCTAAAAAAAGAAAGGAAGGAGGGAAGGAGGGGAGGGAAGGGAAGGAGGGGGAAGGGAAGGAGGGATGGGGAAGGGGGGAGGGATGGGGAAGGGGGAGGGAGGGGGAGGGAGGGGGAGGGAGGGGGAGGGAGGGGGGAAGGAAGGAAGGAAGGAAGGAAGGAAGGAAGGAAGGAAGGAAGGAAGGAAGGAAGGCAGGCAGGCAGGCAGGCAGGCAGGCAGGCAGGCAGGGAAGGAAACGTCCCCTCCCTGACTGATCTCTGAAGGGGTAAAATTTCCCCAAATGCTACTGAAAGTCAGCTATACAAATCAGCATGGAATTTTAACATCAATGTCGATGGGACCCATCAAGTGGGAATCAACACAAGACCAGCAGCAGAGC
>CAUYPK010102464.1:0-42249 GCA_963574355.1 Loris lydekkerianus | reverse complement strand
GAAAGTAGTGCCCAGGATTATTCATATAAAAATATTCCATCTTCCCACCTGTGGTGCATCTCACAAGGGTACATGTGAAACTTAGTAAATGTAGAATATAAATGTCTTAATACAATAACTAAGAAAATGCCAGGAAGGCTAAGTTAACCAGTGTGATGAAAATATGTCAAACGGTCTATAAAACCATTGTATGGTGCCCCATGATCGCATTAAGTACACAGCTATGATTTAGTAAAAAAAAAAAAAAAAAAGAAAGAAAAGAAAAGAAACAGGTGCTTGTCAAATATACAGTATAAATAAATAATTTAGATGAAAATGGTTGACTATATTCAACAAAGAGACTACCAAATAATGAAGGGCTAAAGAGGGGTTGTTAGATTTGATGTACTTCATTTTATATTGTAAGCAATTGCTATCCATAAAAATTCTATGGTTTCTGTATAAGAAAAAGAGACATTTTGACAGGCAACCCTAGTATGAAGCGACAGCAAGTACAAGTCCTTGGCAACTTTCATTATCCTACTGTTGAATTCACATCCATATTGTGTGATAACTTAGACCTGCATGTTTGTTTTTGAGCCATGGTCTGTCAAGGTAGCCATACTTCCTCCATACCAATAGAATCATTAGCCACATGTAGATTTGTGCCATCAAAATCTACACTTAACTAAGGATGCTTTGTGTTTCCAAAAGAGGAAAAATAAAAAACTCCATATCATTTAAAAAAAAAAAGAGAGAAAAGAAAAGAAAAGAAAATAGGTTGTTAGTTGGTGATCTATCTTTTTAATGTCAGTATTTAGTGCTATGAACTCTGTCCTTTTTGTTTGTTTGTTTGTTTGTTTTTTGTTTTGCTGTGAACTCTCTTAACACTCATTTTTCTGTATCCAAGAGATTTAACTTGTGTCACCATTGTCATTCAATTCAAGAAATTTTTATTTCCTTTTTTTTTTTTTTTGCAGTTTTTGGCCAGGGCTGGGTTTGAACCTGCCAACTCCAGCACATTGGGCCAGTGTCATACTCCTTTGAGCCACAGGCACCGTCCTATTTCCATTTTTATTTTATTGCTGATCCAAAGAGCATTCAGAGGCAATTTGTTGAATTTCCATGTATTTGTATAGTTTTTAGAATTCCTCTTAGAATTGATTTCTAGTTTTATTCCACTGTGATCTAAGAAGATACATGGCATGATTTCAATTATTTTAAAATTTTCTGAGACTTGTTTTGTTACCTAACATATGTTCTATCTTGGAAAATATGTCATGTGATAAAGAGAAGAATGTATATTCTGCAGTTTGAGGGTAGAATATTTAGTAGATGTCTGTGAGGTCTATTTGTTTCAGAGTCTCATTTAAGTCCAGTGTTGCTTTGTTGATGTATCTAGTTCTGTCAGTTTAGTATTGAAGTCCCCCATTATTCTTCTGTCACTGCATATTTCATTTCTTAGGTCCAATAATATTTATTTTATGAATCTGGGCACTCCAGTGTTAGGTGTATATATATTTAGCATTATTATAAATTCATGTTGAATTGATCCCTTTATCAATACATAATGGCCATATTTGTCCTTTTTGTTACTGTTGTTGATTTAAATTCTGTTTTATCTGATAAGAGAACAGGTACTCCTGCTCACCTTTAGTTTCCATTTGCATGGAATACTTCTTTCCATCCATTTACTGTTAGCCTATGAGACAGTTTATGTGTTAAATCGATTTCTTAGAGACAGCAGATATTTGAGTTGTAATTATTTGATCCATTCCATCAATCTATTCATTTTTAATTTGGGCATTTAGACTATTTACATTTAATATTAATATTGACAAGTGAGATGCTGTTCATCATATTGTTACATAGTTGTTTTATACTTTCACATGTGTCACTGTTTTATAAAAGCTATGGTCTAACTTTCAACTGTTTTATGTTGGTCAGTATCAACCATTCCTTTGAGCATTTCTTGTACAGCAGGTCTAGTGATGACAAATTCCCTTAGTGTTTGCTTGTCTGGGAAAGATTTTATTTCTCCTGCATTTATGAAACTTAGTTCTGCAGGATATAAAATTCTTGGCTTACAGTTATTCTTCTTAAGAAGACGACTGATGGGAAGAAAATCCCTGCTGGTTTGTAAGGTTTCTTTTGAGAAATCTGTTGTTAGTCTGATGGGTTTTCTTTGTATACTTCTTGATGCTTTTATCTTGCATGTTGAAGGATTTTCTTCTTTATTTTGACTTTGGCCAGACTGATGACTATGTGCCTTAGGGATGTCCCTTTTTATAATGATTTTTTCAGGAATTCATTTACCTTCTTGTATCTGAATATCTAAATTTCTAGCAAGACCAGGGATGTTTTCCTCTCTTTTTCCCTCAAATAGGTTTTTCATGCTTTTTCCTTTTTTTATTCTCCCTCGGTAATACATATGATTTTTATGTTTCAGTGTTTTACATAATCCCATACTTTGCAGACACTTTGTTCATTTGCCTTTATTCTTTTCTTTAAATTTTTGAATGACTGGGTCAATTTGAAAGCCTTGCTTTTAAGCTTGCTCTGAAATTCTTTCTTCTGCTTTCTTTAGACTGTTGTTAAAACTTTCCATTGTATTTTGAAATTTTCTAAATGACTCTTTCATTTCCCATTTTTTTAAATCTATTTAATGATTTTTTTTTCATTCATGGCCTGTCTTTTTTGTGTCATTTTTCAACTTTTTCATCAATCCTATTGCATTTACTTGTGATCTATATTTTGAATTTCATATCTGACATTTCACCAATTTCCTCTTGGTGAGAGTCCATTGCCAGAGAGCTAGTGTGATCCTTTGATGATGTCTAAAGAGCCCGTTTTTTTCACATTGCCAGAATTTTTATGCTTTTTCATTCTCATCTGGAACTTTTCTCAGCTCGAAAGAGATAGCTTTGTAGTTCACCTATTCTCCTCTGCCAGGAACTCTGCTGTTCATTGTAGAGAGGGAGAGGTAAGCTGCCTTTCAACTTATGCAGGTAGGTATCCACTATTGTGCTGTAGGCAATTTGGGTCATTTGGACCTCAGATCACTGAGAGTGTTCAGGTTTCAGTGGTGGTAAAGTAGATTAGATAATCCACAGTTCCCAGACCCCTAGATGAGTCCTGGGGTGGCCAAACCAAGACCAGGCTGGCAAACTTGCCTCCAAGCCTCCCTGGGTTCAGGTGCTGGCTATGTTAGTAAGGACTGGGATGATCTCCTCCTCTGGAAGAATTCTCAGGCAGAAGGGCAATAAGGGTGGATACACTGTGAGCCTACAACAGGAAGGGCGGACTCATTTTGATGAGATTAGCAGAGGCAGGCAACTGTGGGACACACAAGCCACTTATAACTCCCTCTCTTGTCCACTGCTGTTCTAATGTAGCCAGGGTTGAGAACTGCTGCACTAGAAGTTTAAGTAATGAATGGTTATTTAAAATCAATCTGATAACTTCATAGTTGTTGAAGGAGGGTTCATACACATATAACCTATGGCTCAGTGAGGTGAAAATTGCACAGGGCTAAGAATTGGCAAGTCCAGGGTTATAGTCCTATTTCTGCCTATTGGCATGTGTTCTTGGAAAAGCTATTGAACAATATGAACTTTAGAGGGTAAGGACAGATGGCCTCTAGACTCACTCATCCCCTGACATTCTATGTCTAATAAAATAGGGGACCTGTGTCATAGCAGTTTCACTTTGGCACCCACAAAGGAAGCCACCTGCAGGGCCTGAGGGTATGCTTTCATAAGAATGATAATATGACTGTTGTTGCTTCCAACTAATGGAAGAACTAGTGAATATCTTTATAAGAATGCCTGGGCAAAATAAGGCTAGGCCAAATGATTTGCCCCAAATACAAGCTGGCTGGGATGGAAGGTCAGGTTGATATACAAGCCTAGATTTTCCCAACTCTCATACCGGAGATTAGTTTCGTGGTTATCTCTCCTCACAGTGATGCAGTAGAATTAATGCTTTTCAAAACCCTGAAATTTTACATGGTTCCAGACCAAACAAGAAAGCAATCAACGGTCAATTAAGAAATATATTCTAGGCTGGGCATGGTGGCTCATGCGTGTAGTCCCAGCGCTGTGGGAGGCCAAGGCGGGTGGATTACCTGAGCTCGGAGGTTCAAGACCAGTATGAGCAGGAGTGAGCTGGAGTGAAACCTCGTCTCTACCAACAACAAAAAAAGCAGGGCATTGTGGCGGGCGTCTGTAATCCCAGCTACTTGGGAGGCAAAGGGAAAGAGAATCACTAAAGGAAGAACAGAAGAAAAAAAAAAAAAAAACACAAGGTATTCTAAAAATCAAATATTTAACGTCCTGATATTTGAGTTCCTAACAGTAGATGTCCCTACCAAGAACACTGATAATTAATGGCCAGTTGCACCAAAATTGTCATTCTAGTATAAGTCTATATTCTCTTCCTCTCCTGTTCCCACATCTAGAACAATCCCCCCTTCTCCATCTACCATGCACACACCCTCCCCTGCTCACACATAGATACCAAATCAGGGGTCTAGAGAAATAGAGAGAACACAGCAGAAAACAAAGCAGAGTGGATGGCAAGGGCTGGTGGTCCAAGGGAAGGACAAAGACCCATAAAATGACTGCTCTGTGTCTCTCTCTATTTACACCCAAATGACTGAATCTAAGGAGTAAATGTTTACAGGAAAATCTTCATTAAATAGTGGCACCCAGCCACAGGTTCATCCTGATGTATCTCAAGGGGCACAGCCACTAAAGGAGTCAGAGCTGGCTCAGGGAGGCGACTGCAGCCACCACTGATTGCACCAGACACACTTCCAGCTCGATTCCCATCCCCAAGTGTGTCTCCAGGGGAAGCTGGAGAGGAAAAAACACGCAACTGCCAGTGACAGCAGAGGCTTTTGATTAAGCAAAACAAATGCAATGGAAGCTTTGTCTTTTAAATCCCAAAAACAGTTTTCCAAGAAAATAATGTAGATTAAAAAAATAAGAAGAGTAGAAATGTTCAGGGATTCAGCATGAAAGGCCAGATGGAGGAAGCAAATTCACTGATTTCAACAGACAGACCAGGGCAGTACTGCCAAACTAGATACGGATGGGGATTTTCTGTTTTCCTTATCTCTCTTTTCACCCAAGGACACAGTTATGAATTTTATGGAAATAGACTGTGGGATGAATCTGTTATATCCACTTGTTAAGCCTTTTCCAAATATGTATAATAGCTGCTCTAGCAAATCTGGGTCCCTCTGCCCAATAAGCTCCTTTTTATCCCTCAGAACCCAGCTCAAATATCACATCTTGGAGGCCTACCTGGATACCCCCAGGTAAAGTCTATGGCCCCTTCTCCTTTCTTAAGGCCTTCATTAATAATCTCTAAAAGCATAGTCAGCTTATCACCTAGTTATATATCTGTCTCTCCAAGTAAACTGGGGACTCCTGGAAGGTAAAACTAGGGCTTGCTTACTTTCCCATCCATAGCACCTAATAAATACCCACTAAGGAGACAGGTAGATGGACAGACCCACTGATACCAGGAGAATCGAGATGGCCCACTGCTGTGAAAAGAAATCTTTATCTACGGGAGACAGGAAAGCTGCCAGCAAATGAGATAGAAATTCCGATAGGCATTCTTTTCTGGAAGTTTGGAAGGGCTGTCAGCAGGATCTCTCCCAGTCTCCTCTGTGTCTCTCTCTATTTATACCCTGGGGCCAGGAGATAGAAGGATGCTGTCTGAACTCAAGGACAGTGGTGGCCAAGTAATACCTTCACTGCATTATTCTCGGCAAAGATCCCCAGAGGTTGAGTTTCCTCCAGAAAATAGCCACTGTCAGAGGGAAATTCCATTTTATCAATTCTTTGGATATTTTCAAAGAAATTGACAGAAGCTTTAAAATCTTCTTGGTAGTCCTAAGTCATGAAAATTCACCTGTATGCAAAAAGACTATACTTGTTGCAAAAGCTGCTGATTCAAAACATTTCAGGAGGTTACTGGAAAGGGAACATCAAAACAAAGTAAAATGAAAGGGATACAAGAACATGGATTTTTCTTTTTTAATTAGGACAGAAGATGTAAAATCACCAGCCTATCCAATTATTTTAACTGTATAATAGCGCAACTAAAAGAGTCCAGTAAAATATTCAGGCTTATATTTAATGGATCCAAACAAACACACACACACACACCCCATTACTGTAAAGCAGCTATTAACCCAACTTGCTAAACCTCAACATGCTCCCTTTTGGAGAAAGCAGCAAAAGGCACAGTAATTAAGAACGTGT
This sequence comes from Loris lydekkerianus, assembly GCA_963574355.1. NCBI lineage: Eukaryota > Metazoa > Chordata > Mammalia > Primates > Lorisidae > Loris > Loris lydekkerianus. The sequence continues at coordinate 35,992 of CAUYPK010102464.1, read as the reverse complement.
GTCAGAAAGACCTGAACTGAAGGTCAGGAGCTCAGGAAATTTCACACAAAAATACTCCCTCATATAAAAAGTAATTAAAATTAAGAAGCCCTAAGAAACCAACAGGCCCTTGGAAGGGGCTTTCCCTCTATCTGCATAACCAGATGGACCTATTGAAAACAACCGACTTCTGGCCCCTCCATGTTTTCTCAATATATTGTAAGAAAGATCAAGAATGCAACCAGACCTGGCCCATATCGATTTAAATATAATGCCTGTCTCTCCTGATAATTTATAAGCCAGTCTATTTCTCCCATGTGTTCATCCTTCCTAGCCACCAGTTATTGCCTGAACAAAATTACCTATATTCTTCATCTCTCCTCCCCTAGGTCTCTGGACCTACTGGAATACTGGGTAATCACTCTGTGATTCTCCCCATGTCCATGGTATATAAACTTCTTTCCCTTATTAATCTGCCCTAATTGTGAGTTGATCTTTCTGGGAACTTTTGGGGGAAAGGGGAAGTTTCCCCTCATACCCACACAGATAAAAGGTCTCAGCACAGACATTCAGGAAGTGATAAGTGGCAGAGTTAGTAGAAGTCTACAGATGGATGACCATCATCACTATAGTAATAAGAAAACAAATGGATATTATAATTTAGGAAGAAAGGAAAAATTCCAGTTGCATAAAGAATCTCCTAAACTTTCTTTTATAGCTTCATCTCTTGTTCATTAAATACATTGGTCTGTCTTTCTGTGGAATCCTTAACAGTAAAACAAAGATCTAATTATGGTCATGAAATAGGGTAGTCACACATTTGATTAAGCTTTTCAACCAAACAATTGAGACAGGAAAGGGTTCTCTTCAAATATCAATTACCAATGAAACCCCCACCCTAGAAGCTTAGTTCTGTAGGGTTCAATTGTTTATTGGCTTCAGGAGGCCAAAGAGACTGTCCGAGCATAGATTTCTTTCTAGAAGTCACACCAGAGAGTTTCTACTTGTTATGTCTCCTACAGTCTGGAGGGATAGAATACATGCTCCAAGAGGAGGCCTTTTTTTAGCATTAAAACTGAAGTGTCAGCATCAATCACCAATCTCAATTCAGGGATTTTTAGAGTCTATCACTGAGGACAGCACTCTGCCACCAGAGACGAAGTCCTCCTCAATTTTATTATCAGTTTTCAAGGGCTAAAAACCAGATGTTTAAACACAGTATATGTTGTGTGTGTGTGAGTGCATGTGTGAGAGGGTGTGTGAGTGCATATGTGTGTGTGTGTGTGTGTGTGCGTGCGTGGGCATGACGGTGCATGTGTGAGTGTGTGTACTCAAGCATGTGCTCACACAACAAAACAGGACATAAACATTGTGAGCCATGCCCCACACCTGGTTCTGCCTATCTGGTTAAGGATTCTCTCAACTTGCACAAGTCAGTTCATGTATACTGACAGAAATAAAAAAAAAATTAAAAATTAAATCCAGCCAAATTATTGAGTATACTATCAATAATCAAGAAAATGCAAATAAATTCAAATGGCACATTTCTACATTCTTTTATCTCACTTTAAAATGAATAATATAGGTTGATGCTGGGTCAGGATTTTTTTGTTCTTTCCTTTTACTCAATTTTTAGCATATTTTTTATAAATGATACCAACTGATGATTGCTGAATTATATTTCCCAAGAGAAAGAAGCCATTCACAGATTCCCCCAAAAAAGCATGCTGGACAAAAGAGTAGACAATAGTAGATAATTAGGAGTCGGCCTCTCATGTGAATGTCTCCATATTATGTATGTGTATAGACATAAACACACGGGTATACACCGAAGAAACTCCAATATTATATATTTACTTGTGTGTCTAGGTGTACAGTCCTATGTGTAAAAGTGGTGTTGATGTGTATATATTTGTATGTACAACAATGCAAAGGTATGAGCCTGTGTGCATATACAGGCATTAAACGATGCATCTGAATAATCTATGTGTGTGCTCTTGTGAAGCTTTATCCTCACAAAAGAATTTGTCACATAAGCCTTGTCTGTTACTGACATAGAGCCTTGTTTTAGGAAACGTGTTTTCCATTTATATGGTTTATTATACCCTGGTTGTTTCCTTTCTCAAGGAAGGAAATGCTAAACCTATGGCTCCCTCCTCCCTGCCAGATCACCTGCCATTCTGGGCAAGTGCAAGCCCTCCCCACTCTACATCACTCACACCACGTCACTCTGATGACATCCCAGGGCAGCCCCGTCCAGGCCTCAGTGACTACCTCTATGGAGGCTACATCCTTTCTTCTGAGCACCTTTTCTGCCCTGATAGAGGGGAGATTTGGGTGGGAAGTTTCATGCAGGCAGCTTCTATGAGACATGGGACATCTGGATCCAATAATGCCTTTTAATAAAGTACCTCCTGTAGCCAAGGATCAAGTCAGCTCCCCTACCCTATAGCAGAAGTCATCTGTCTTCCTACCGTAGAGTTTCTCATGAGGGTGTAGATTTAAGTTCTGACTTTTCTGTAAACATGGCCCTGCTGCCCATGAGACAATGTGGGAAATTCTCTCTCTGATGAGGAACTTAGTTCCTATACATATCCACTGTCCCAAAGCTAGGTGTGCAGCCTGCCTTGCCCTTACTCTCCATCTCTCTTTAGCCTGGGGATTTCTCTGAGTTTAGGACACAGTGTTTTCTCCAGTGTCCACTACCTCACCTTTTTGAAGACAAAGGAAAGGGTAGTTTTCTCACCCACAGCATGACCACCTCATTCCCAGCCATGCTCTCAGGAAAGCTCAGCAGGGGTCACCCTAGTCATGCCCTAGGAGATGGTCCTTAACATGCCTCCATTGTTGGAGCTGCACTCGGAATTCCTGTAGGACCATCCTCCCAGCTTAGCCAGAGGCACACCCCATGCCCAATGGAGCCCAATAATCCTGAACCATCCTTAAACCTTCTCCACCCTCACCAAAAACATACAGCGATCTGAGTTCTCTGTCCCTAGAGATAAAGCTCCGTTGCTCGATTAATTTAACTATCACCTGATGCGTTTGCTAGATAAAAAGTCAAACCTCATCAAGGAGATAAGCTATAGGAGGTAAAATGAAAGGTGAGGTTCTATGAATTCCACATAGGCTGAAAGAGGAGTCATTATAGTGTTGAGTAATATTTTGGCCCTCTTACAGCATTCCATGCAAGTGGTCACTCACTCCATCCTCAGCAAAAGCAGCAAGAGGAAGAGATGACCACCGGGAAGCACTTCTCTAAAAAGACAAGGTCAAGTGTTCCATATTCTCACCCCTGAACTCTGCAAACCACACATGGAGCCTCTCTCCGCTCCCACGTACAGGGTGGGCTTCTTCCCCCTCCGGGAGGGGAGTCCAGCAGACAAACAGCACTCCAGGGGCCAGCAAGCTTCATATACTTCCCCCGGGGCACCAGCAAGAAGCCAGAGCACATGGAACTCAGAGCCCAAGCAATCAAAAACACTCTTGGCAGAAATACAAGGGCCATCAGGGGGCTAATTTAGATCCCGCCTGGCTGACTGGGGTCTGGAAGGAACAGAGTAAGAACAAGAAAGTTATGTAGTGGATTGTCAGAAGGCAGAAAAGACCCAAGTCCTTGGTCTTAATCAGGTTCCATGTGAAGAAGTTCTGGCATGGCGTGTGCACGAGACCTGCCAAACCTTGAGTAATGGGAACAAACAAGGGAGGAAGGAGAGGGAGGGCTGAGAGCCACCGGTGGGGAGAGGGAAGTCAGGCTATGTCTGGGTGATGCCAAACATCTGGGTAAACTGCAGAACGACTAAGCCCATAGCCAGCCATTTTCTATGGAAGAACACACATCTCATCTGAAAATGTCTTGGTCACATCATGGTGGTTTGGTTTTGGACTGTTCCTCAGTGTTTGTGTGGATGTTTGAAAGGGCATAACAGATTTATTTTCAGGTGTCTCCACCGCCACCATGTGTCTGGTCTCTGGTAGGCACATATGTTTGAGGAAGGTAGGGCATAAGGAAGCCATGGACAGTTTACTCCCAAACCCTGAGGACAAGATGACCAAATAATCTATTGTCCAAACTTCTCAAACTACTTTGAGAAGAAAAAGAAATGCTAACATTGGCCCAGAACACCAGCCAGGACAGATGATCACCCTACTTAATGGTCAATTATTATAACCCATGTACAACATCAACCTCCGCCTACCTTACCCTGCCTTTTTTCTTTCTAAATGATATTCTAACTTAATATATCATTTCCTTATCTGGTATGCTGTTCTTTATTTCTGTCTCCTCCAGTAGAATTTAAGTTCCATGAGGCAGGAATTTTGCCTCTCTTGTTTCATGATACATCCTCTGTGCCTGGGACATATTATTATTGAATTGATTGAATTGATAATTAGTTAATAAGATGTTCATTAGTGTTTGAGTCCAGACGCCAGTCTCATGCTAGGTTTGAATCTCAGATTTACCTTTCACTAGCCATATGACTTAGACAATAAGTTTGTCAACTTTTTAAACCTATTTATCCCTCTGTAAGAATGGGAAAAAATTAATTACAACGACTTCACAGGGTTGTTGACGAGAAAATTCATCCAGTGTGCTTAGCAAGCCTGGAATACAGAGAGTACTCCAGGGATGCTGTCTACTATCTTCCTCCTTGGTGGGTAAAGCCTTGGTAAATAAAGTGGGTAATAGTGTTTGTGCTCAAAAGCATGATAGGAAGATAAAGCAATATGCATGATTCTCTTTTTGTGGTTCATAAAACACACCACAAAACAATTCTAGCAAAAAAAAAAAAAAAGCCTACACTCCTGTGTGGTACTCCCGATGTGGCCACCTGGGAAGGCAATCCCCAAGGTAGAGACGAAGACCCGTTGAGGACTCCCTGCTGCAGCAACTCACTTCATGTTGCTTTTCTGCCAAGGAGAACCAGGTGCTGTCTGAGTATCTGGGTCAAGAACCTTTGGACAGAGGCTCTGTAGAGAGGATGTTACAGAAAGTGATATCCTGAACCAGACCATGCAGTAACCTGAGCGCCGTGAATGTCCAGAAACCCAATCTGGAGCAGCGATCCAACACAGACAGCTCGTTTGCAGAACCAGACTCTCCCGGGCCCCGGGGAAGCGGAGGATGGGCAGACCCACCCCCAACCCTCCACCCTGCTAGACCTCTTTAGCTTCCTCCTCTCTCCTCTCCTTTGATACCTCTGGGAAGAGGAGTGAGGACATAGGGAGGCCCTTAGGGACACGTGCAACTCTGCCATCCTGAGAAGATACAAGGGTGCTTCCATTCCAGCTGTGCCCTCTGCTCGTCTCCACAGCCAAACATATTCTCTAAGGTGTATTAGGGACTCAAGGAAAGACCTTAGACACTGTCCTTTCTCATTTTAAAGGAAGAGCTGAAGACTAGAAAGAAGAGGGTTGGGTGGCAGACACAGGTGGTGGCACACCCACCCCTCTCCCCTCCCACCCCACCCCATTCCTGAGGTCTCCAGCAGACAGTACTTCCTTTCTGCCACTGGCTTCCTACACCTTTCCGCTGAGGTGTCCTCAGGCCTCAGGAGCACACTCAGCCTGAGGGCAGGGCAGACCAGATGTGCCAGGGAGTTAATATCCAGAAGTGAGCTTCTCAACCTAGTGGGGGATAATTTAAGACACATTCTGTAGAGTTTCCTAGAGGCTCCCTAGCAGGACTCTCAGTTGTTCTCATAGGCAAATATGTACAATAACATCCTCTTCATTGGCCTTCATCCCTTCCCTTGCCTATTTCCCCAACCCCTAGCCAGGTGTATCAGTTGTCTGTGGTCACAACGTGCTAAATGATCAGGGGTGTCCTGGAGCCAGCAGAGATCACTTGAAAGAAACAGTTGTTTAAAAAGCCAATTTTGAAAAAAAATAAAAATAAAAATACATAAATAAATAAAAAGCCAATTTTGCAAGCATATTGTTAAGCACGGCCACTATTAAAAATTAAATTATAGGCCAGGCACAGTGGCTCATGCTTGTAATTCTAGCACTCTGGGAAGCCAAGGCAGGTGGACTGCTTGAACTCAAGAATTCAAGACCAGCCTGAGCAAGAGCAAAACCCTGTCTCCACTAAAAATAAAAAAACTAGTCAGGCATTGTGGCTAGCACCTGTCTCTCCAGCTACTTGGGAGGCAGAGACAAGAGGATCACTTGAACCCAAGAGTTTGAGGTTGCTGTGAGCTATGACACCATGGCACTCTACCCAGGGTGACAGAGTGAGACTCTGTCTCAAGAAAATAAAAATAATTAAAATTAAATTATATAAACTTACAATTATATTTAAAACAAAGGTAGTAAATATTTTAAACTTATCACACATGTATTCTAATTATATTTTTTCTTGTCTGTGCTCTTAACCTTATTTACACTTTTTGTATTATATGACAGAAACATTGTATACTGAGCGTTTCTTCCCAATTCCACATTCTGTGACGTCACATCAGTAACCTGAAATCAGCTATAATGGAGTAATTAACACCATGGAAATCAGCAAATACTACAAATCATGGCTTGAGTTTCTGCTCTTTCAGGCTTAAAGTGATGGAGAGAATATTAGTAATGTAAATTAAACTGAAATGTGTCACATCCGTAGCCCTTACAGTATAAATACCACAATTTTAATAGGTAAATATGTTTCCAGTTTATAAAAACTATTATGATTCTGCAAAAAAATCATTTACATGATTGACAAGTAAGTTTGCAACATCCATTTTAGTTGTTTCATTTCCATACTTGTTAACATAAATAAAAATATCAATGAACATTCATGTCACAATTATACTCATTCATCAATTGCCATAGATATGGAGTTCAGCAAAACCAATACAAGCATTCTGTGAGGCTCAAGTGGTTATATAAAATTTATAATAAAGAGTATCGTTCATTTTATTATTTGTAAATTATGTGCTACATGTCCTTTATATTAATAAAGCTGCACATATATCTGCATAATTTTTTCCCCAGAGAACCAGTTTATCAGCATACCACAGTGTGAAATAAATTGCTCTAAAATTTAGTGACTTAAAATAGCAGCCATTTGTTTTTTCTCCTATTCCTGTGGATTGGCCAGGAGGTTCTGCCAATTTGGGCCAGTCTGAGCCAGTCTCTGCTGGGTTTGTTATGTGTCTGTGGCCAGCTGGCCAGCTGGAAGTAAGGACATCTAGAAATGGGTGCCGCTGGGCTGGCCTGACTCCTCCTATGAGCCTCTCACATCCACTTGTCTCCTATACTGCACCATTGGGCTAGTCCGACAGATTCTCAGGGTAGTCTCTTAAGAACAAGGACAGGAAGCAGAAACATACAAGTGCTTTTGCAAGCCTCTTCTTGACCTACATTTGCTAATATCTCATTGGCCAAAACAAGTCACAAGGTCAAGTCCAAAGTAAGTTTGGGAGGTTATCACCACAGGGCAGGATTTAGGGAGCTTAAAAAACTGGGATCATTAATAAAGTCAATCTGCCACCATATGCCTCTTGGGGTTACCTCCCAAGTAAACTCCTAGCACCCAAGGCCGTCACCAGATCTGCTTTTAGGGGCAATCCAGAATGGCAACTTGTTCAAGCTCACAGGCTTAGCACTAGAGTCACAACTAGAATTTGGGTTTCTTCCCTCCATATGTATAAAACAAGCAATTTCTCCAATGCTAAATTTCTGGGGTCTGAGAGAAGCTTCTAGAACTTTAGGAGCCAGACAATAGTATCAGGTTATGGTCATGTTTCTATGACATCATGACCCATGGACCAATTTATGGGCCATGGCAGCCAACAACTACTTTCTCAATTTAGTTCAATGATTATTGTAAAAACAATAATGATAAAATAATAGCGTCTGTCTACCAAGGACTTACTACATACCAGGCACAGTGCTAAGCAGTTTAAACATTTAACAAGAGATTAAGTGGGAAATTTAATTTTCTGACTTAGTTCAAGTCATGATGTTGGGTTTGTTTGGGGGGGGGAGTTGTATCTTTTGTTTTTTTGAGACAGAGCCTCACTCGGTTGCTCTCATTAGAGTTCTGTGACATCACAGCTCACAGCAACCTGAAACTCCTGGGCTCAAGTGATTCTCTTGCCTCAGCCTCCTGAGTACCTGGGACTAGAGGTACCTGCCACAGTGCCCAGCCATGTTTAGAGACTGGGTCTTGCTCTTGCTCAGGCTGGTCTTGAACTCCTGTGCTCAAGCAATACACCTGTGTTAGCCTCCCAGAGTGCTGGGATTACAGGCATGAGCCATCACATCATGCCTGAGGCCACATATTTTAAAATATTAGGGGAATATGCTTTCATATTCAAAAGAGAAGGGTTATACTGGGTTTTATAATCATTTTTATTTCCTTGGAATCCTTTCACAATTTGGTAAAGACTGTGGAAATCTTCTTAGGATAATAATTTTTAACACAAAAAATAAAATATATAGGATTATAGAGGATACTAAATATGTTGAAAGACAATTATCAAAATAATTTAAGTAATTTTGTGAAATAATAATAAACAGACTTTTTTATAAGCACAATGAATAATAAGATCTAAAGGAGAATCTCATAGCTACCATAATTTTAAGTAGTAATGAGCATAAGTAATAGCGTCTGCAACAACTATAAGTGATATGAAAACATGTGTGATTTCCTTTGTTGACAAAGTCACAATTGTTGCTATTACAGTGGGTTGTTGCCTACATTCATAATCAAAGGAAATGGTAAATTCAGTTAGAAGTTAAAGAAAATAAAGATGTAATTTTTCCTCATCCAAGTTCTCAGATCTCCTGAATTTTACACACGCACTTTTCAGGGGTCCATGAACACCATAGGTTAAGCACCCTGTGCTGAAGTAAGGCTTCCTAACAGGGGACTCAAAACTGGTTCAAGAGCCCCTGTGCTTTCTCTTTCCTTCCTGAACAATTCCATCCTAACATCATTAATTAGGGCACAGCAAGGTAGTTCTGCAGGGGTATAAAGAAACCCATAGTGGCTCAGGGTGGAGTACCAAAATTCAAGAAGAGTGAGGGGGTGACCCCCTCATTGAGTAATGGAGGCACTGGGATATGGGAGATTGGCTATACACAGGTGTTGATTAAATCAATATGTTAAGAATCATGTTGGTGGCTGAGGTGAGATGATCACTTGAGCCCAAGAGTTTGAAGTTCCTATGAGCTATAATGCCATGGCACTCTACCTGGGGCAACGGAGTGAGACTCTGTCTTCAAGAAAGGAGAAGGAGAAGGAGAAGGAAGGAGAAGGAAGGAGAAGGAGGAGGAGAAGGAGTAGGAAGAAGAGGAGGAGGAGAAGGAGAAGGAAGAAGAAGGAAGGAGAAGGAAGGAGAAGGAGAAGGAAGGAGAAGGAGAAGGGAGGAGGATGAGGAGGAGGAGAAGGAACAAGAAGGAAGGAGAAGAAGAAGGAAGGAGAAGGAAGGAGAAGGAAGGAGAAGGAGAAGGAAGGAGGAGGAGGAGGAGGAGAAGGAAGGAGAAGGAGAAGGAACAAGAAGGAAGGAGAAGGAGAAGGAAGGAGAAGGAAGGAGGGGGAGGAGGAAGGAGAAGGAGAAGGAAGGAGGAGGAGGAGGAAGGAGAAGGAAGGAAGAGGAGGAGGAGGAGGAGGAGAAGGAAGAAGAAGGAAGGAGAAGGAGAAGGAAGGAGAAGGAAGGAGAAGGAAGGAGGAGGAGGAGGAGGAGGAAGGAGAAGGAGGGAGGAGGAGGAGGAGGAGAAGGAGGAGGAGAAGGAAGAAGAAGGAAGGAGAAGGAGGAGGAAGGAGAAGGAAGGAGGAGGAGGAGGAAGGAGAAGGAAGGAGGAGGAGGAGGAGGAGAAGGAAGAAGAAGGAAGGAGAAGGAGAAGGAAGGAAAAGGAAGGAGGAGGAGAAGGAAGGAAAAGGAAGGAGGAGGAGGAGGAAGGAGAAGGAAGGAGGAGGAGGAGGAGGAGGAGAAGGAAGAAGAAGGAAGGAGAAGGAAGGAGAAGGAGAAGGAAGGAGGAGGAGGAGGAGAAGGAAGAAGAAGGAAGGAGAAGGAAAAGGAAGGAGAAGGAAGGAGAAGGAAGGAGGAGGAGGAGGAGGAGGAGGAGAAGGAGGAGAAGGAGAAGAAGAAGAAGAGTAGTATGTTAAAAATGAGACCTATAAACACAGAAAGAAGAAAGGATAGAATAGTAGAATAGGCCCAGGGTTTAGATTAGAATCGGAAATATTTGTATTTATAGTTTTCAAAAGGGATGTCAAACATGTATGTGTATTACACACACACACATACACACACACACACCCAGCTCTGGACATTGAGTAGGCCTGGGAACAGCAACATCCCACTAGCAATGAGCACACCTAGCACTCAGAATGTGGCTTCTAAATACTATTTTCTACTAAAACAGACCAGGGGTTTGGGGAGAAATGGCTGATTCTAGGCTGGAGCACAGAAAGTACAGATGAGCAGAGAGCATCTCATTGTGCCAGAAAGCCAAGAAATGCTCATAAATGAAATATAGAAGCAAGCCAGCTTGAATAGGATCCCACTGGCCAAACCAGCAAAAATTTGAGCACCAAAATAAATAATAACAATGTGAATTAAAATTTCTTCAATATAATAGGAAGCCATGAACAGATAAATAAGGAGATGAATAAACTGCATGTTTGACAAGGAAGGACATGTTTATACAGTTTCAGAATACCTCCTCATGAAATGCATATCAATTACACAAGGGAAGGGAGTAACTTTACAGCAGGAAAGCTTAGAAGACACCAACTTAATCAAGCGATCAAAGTTCACAACACCACCAATGACATAAAGAGACATTTGTACCACTTGCCAGCATGCAATGAGAAAAACATAACCTAACTTCTGAGATATCACTGCCAAAAGTACATTACTGAACATAATCATAAGAACACAATAGAAAAATCTAAATTGAGGGAGCTGCTACAAAATAATTGGCCTGTAAACTTCAAAGGGTCAAGGTGATAAAAATCAAAAAATGTACCAGATTGAAGGAGGCCTAAATGTAGTTAAGTAATTATGAACTATGTATTTTTTGCTACAAGGATGTTATTAGAACAATTGGCAAAACTTGAATGGGTGTGAAGATTAGATGACAAGTGGGAATCAATGTTAACTTCCTGATTTTCTTTTTTTAAGACAAAGTCTTGCTCTGTTGCCCCAGTTAGAGTACAGAGTGCAGTGGTGTCGTCATAGTTCATGGCAACTTTAAACTCCTGGGCTCAAGCGATCCAATCCTGCTGCCTTATCCTCCCAAGTAGCTGGGAACCACCACTGCACCCAGCTAATTTTTTATTTTTTATTTTCTTTAGTTGAAGCAAGGTCCCATTCTTGTTCATTCTGTTTTCAAGCTCCTGACCTAAACCTCCTGGGCTCAAGCAATCCTCCTGCCTCAACCTCCCAAAGTGCTAGGATTAAAAGCGTGAACCCCCATGCCCAGCCAACTTCTTGATTTTGACGGTCATATTGTGATTACATAAGAAAACATCACTTTTTGTAGGAAAACACTCTCTGAAATATTCCAGGGTGATAGGGTACAAGTAAGAAATTTACTTTCAAAAAGTACAAGGGGAAAAAGTTCTTCGTACCATTCTAACAATTTTTTTGAAAGCTTGGTATTATTTCAAAATTTTTAGAGGGAAAAAGCTGGTTCAATGAACTATGACCTATCACTTACCTTTAGCCAATAAATAAGAGAAAACAAAAATAATTGAGGGAAGATAAGGGAGCAAGGACTTCCTTGAACAGAATTGTGAACTAGCCTTTAGAGAATCCTGTTCATTTCAGTTGGAGGTCAGGGAGAGATGTTCCCCACCTGTACACAAAATACCTAAAAAGGAGGGGTATCAGTGTGAATAAGAGATTGACATTTTGCCCCCCAACGTGATGCTTGCAAAGGACCAGAAACTCATAGAGGCTCTCAAGACTGCAAACAGAACAGGACAGGAAAAGGCTTGAGTGAAGCCAACTCCAGACATAGGTGGGCAGAGAATACAAATATCTGCCAGAAACAGCTGGCAGGATGGAGGACAACTACACTGGGGTCAGCTTGAAAGGATCCAACCCCAAAGAAAGCTCTGACGGTTAATGTGATCGCAGCAACAAACTTTGGGGCAGGACAAGGTAGGAGGCAGGGAGAATGGAATATACCTATATACTCGAGTATAAGCCGAGTTTTTTCAGCACAAAATTTGTGCCGAGTTCGGGTTTTTCAGCACAAATTTTGTGCCAAAAAAACTCGGCTTATACTCGAGTATATACGGTAATCAGTCAGCAGTACAGCACATGCCCCAAGTCAGGGAGTGGAGCTGTGGGCAGTGCCTGGCATCCCTTTTGGGAAAGGAAATCTCCTAAGAAACCACGAAAGCACCCCAAGAGAGAGAAAGACAGCATTTGGCTATCTGATACCCACAGGGCATCAACACCAGACCACCACTGCATTAATACCACAGATCCGACTAAAACCACAGGAATCAACAGCAGCCAGTCAGAAGGGAGAGAAGTCATTGGAGAATGTAAGATTGGGCCCAGATGCTGAGTTAGAAAAAGCCTTGACATTTTAATTTGGATTATGTTTTTTTGGGGTTTTTTTTTTTAGAGACAGTCTCACTTTGTCACCCTCGGTAGAGTGCCGTGGTGTCACAGCAACCTGGGCTAGGCAATTTTCTAACTCCTGGGCCAGGCAATTCTCTTGCCTCAGCTTCCTGAGTAGCTGGGACTACAGGCATCCACTACAATGCCCAGCTATTTTTTTGCAGTTTGTCCGGGGCCAGGTTTGAACCCATCACCCTTGGTATATGGGGCCGGTGCCCTACCCACTGAGCCACAGGCACCACCCATGGATCATGGTTTATTTAATACCTCAAAACAAGACAAGATGTCTTAAAGTAACCAAACATCTGCTGAATCTGCCAGGGACAGGGAAGGACATGTCAAAAGAACTTGTTTGAAAAGCCATGGGGAGGAAGAAGAATGTGACTTTCTGCTTCGCCCCTCTGGGTCCAGCTCATTCAATTCTCTGGTTATGTGTATATTATCCCATTTAATTCTCACAATGCTCTAGAAAGTTGGCCTGCACTGTGAGTCTGAACAAAAGGACCGCAGCACAAGCCCACCCGTCCCACATCCCAGCACTCAGTGTGCTGCCTTCCAGAGCAGGGCTTTGCTGTGTACCCCAACTTCACATACATGGGTCATAAGTAAGTGGAGGCTGATGGAAAAGCCTCTAGCAGGGCAGCAGAACCCAGTGGAGGGTGGCGCAAAGCACAGCTGCAGGGAATTTATTCTGATAATAATGGCTTCCCGGGAAAACTACAACTACAGGGAAGATTAGCAACCAGGGCAGGTGTTTCTGCCAGTGCAGAGGCATCAGCAGAGAACATACTGATATAAGCTAAAAGCCCAACAAGAAAATTCTCGCACCAGGATGTGCACAAACTGAGATTCTGTTCTTGCACACATTGCAGGCGTCCTTAACCCCTGTTGCACACATCTGGGAATTATTAAATCTTGATGCCTGAGCCCTAAACTCAATAGGCACCAGGAATGTTTAAAGTTCCCTGAGTGACTCTAATGTGCAGACCAGGTTGAGAACCAAATCTCCATCACAATGAGTTTTATGCCCTGCCAATTTGGAAAAAAGAAAAGAAAAATGTTCTGTCTCAATTATAAATATCAACTCCAGAATAGGTTTGTTAAGGAATGAGCCTGAATCCCACAAAGTAACTTGTATGAAATAAACACACTAATGAACATTCAGGCATGGCTTCATTTGCTAGATATGACTACAGATAGATACAGAGATAGAGGTATATCCATCTACCTGGTGCTAGGGAAAAAATACACATTTAAAAGTGTTTTTCCTGCAGTTGCTGGAGATGATCACTGATTCCATCTCATGTCTTATTCACACACTTACCTGATCTTCCCTGCAAAGAAAAACACAAAGGATGTTCCAGAAACTTTTGGACTCACCAGGATATTGAACAGGAAGCTTTGTTTCATGTAAACTGTTCTAGAGCCAAAGGGATGTCCAGGTTACAGCACTTCTCACTCACTCACTGACACTTCTGCTTCAAGAAAAACAGAAAATAAGCAGTTAGGCAATGATTCTTCTTCTTGAAGAACATCCACATTTTGTTACTTCAATGTCACCTTCCATTTTCATGCTGTTTTCAGATTATATTTAACATTGCCCCATTGTTCACATTGAAAGAAAAAGGTTCAAATTCTTTCTGGTCCTTCACAATCTGTTTCTAACTTAAATTTCTACCCTCATTTCTCTACCTCTACCCCTCTCTAGAACAGATTATCTTTCACTAAGCTAGTAACTACAATCACTATTTCAAAATTTTCTAAAGCCACCTCCTTTCCTTCCATTCATTTTTTCTTCATTAAAAAATATTTATTCAAAAAAAGAAAAAAAATATTTATTGAAAAAGTATTTATTGGCTAATCATTTTTCTTACTTAGGACAGTAATTAGTATTTAGTCTTATACTGAAACAAGATATTTAAGTAAGCATAGATTTATATCACTGTTTTTTCTACTAATAAATAAAAACACCAATTATATCATCAAGAAGTACTGTGACAGACTGATTACATTAATGGCTACAGTCCTTCATCTTTCTCGTGGGATCCACAGCCTTTGCGATGTGTCTTGGCAGTTCTAACCACCAAAGGATAAAATATACATCCACACTCCTTCATTCTCAGTTTGTGACCTGATTTGACCAATGGGCAAATTTGACACAAGCCAAAGCTTAAAAAGAAGTACTCCAGTGTTTCTACTCTTGCCTTTGCTCTTCTGTGATTGTTCAGAAAGCGTGCCCAGGCTAGCCCATTAGAAGATGAGAAAGACATAGCCCAGTGATTGTGCCCCAGCCAATAGCTAATCAACCACCAAACATGTATGGGAGTAAACTCAGTTGAAGACAGAAGAACCTTCCAGCTGAGCCCATCCTAGTTCATCCAACCCTTCTGACTCTCAGACATGTTAGTGAGTCTAACCAAGACCAGAAGAAATGCCCAAACAAGCCAACCTAAATTTCCATCTGAGACTCAGGCTTAGTAAATACTAATTGCTTTCAGCCACTGAATTTTGAGGTGGTTTGTTAAACAGAACTATTGTGGCAATAGATAAAGTGGTACAAATGCTAAAGCAAATAAGTATATAGTAAAAATTCAAAAGAGGTGAAAACAACTGGACAAAAACAAGACTGCAAGGTATTAGGGCAGGTTCGCAACTGTGTTCCCTTTGCACAGCACAGAGACAGTCACAGGTGCTCAATAATATATGCTAGATGAAGAAAACATCTGGTCATAACAGATCCTATGCTGTAACAGTTCACAGAATGGGTCATGAAATCATTAACGTCTAACTTTTAAAAAATATAAGTGACCCAGTGCTATCATTTACTTACCTGTTTCCCTTTCCAAGTCAAAATCCTTAGCCAGGGCACATAAACCACGCAGGAAAAAAATATTTCTATAAAAGGCTTCCCCCAAACACTCAGAAAAGTCTTTGCCCCATCACATAAAGCCATTTCTCTGCAGCTGCCAGGCTGCTTCTGCAAGAGCTCGAGCCTGGCCAGTTACAGTAGCTGGTGTAAAAGCTAATCTTAGAAAACACACATCATTTCTCCAACCTCGTAATTAAGACCAGAAATCCGTAACTGATACATTCATAAAACTGGGGCTTCCAAGTGCCAGCTTTGCCTTAGAGTTCTCCAGAATGGGCCAGATTGAGGGAGGCCTGCCCAGAATAATCTGATAGGTAGAAGAGTGAGCTCTGGACGGGTAATGGCCAATGGGAACAGACCCAATCTGTTATTTTCTAAAGCCTCCTTTCCTGCTAGGTACAGGGCCCAGAGCTTTTCTGTCCACCTTTGATCACTATTTAAGTGCCAGAGCTAACTAACCCCTAGCACATCTACAACAGAAGAACAAATTTCTATGGGCAAGATGAGTAATTTGTTGGTTTTTTGGAGCTCTGTCTTTATTAATGTCTACAGTGGCCAGTTGTAAATGACAAGCCTTTTAACTTCTCATAAGGAGATTTCTATTTCATCCCATTTTATCTTTCACAGAAGGGACCAGTTTCAACTATTTCCAGTCCTGAAACTTGGATTCAAGTCAGAAACAGTTATTAAACTTATTTAGACGGTGCTTACTACTGAATCTTGATTTATTAATGTGCTTATTTAGACTTTGCCATAACCAAGATCAGGAAGGGACAGCTTCTCTCCCCTAAAATGCAAGCTTGAATTCTGACTCCAGGCCTTGCAATTTATCTGGACCAAGTGCTGATATTGGCAGGTTATCCTCGAGTACACTTTAGGAGTCTGTCTCTTTGTTATAACCAGGAGGGTAAAACTGCCATATCCACATATGTCTTCAATTGCTAAGATATTCTTTTCCCACTGCTTCCCACTGTGGAGACTTTTTCAATCTGTTTAATACTAGGGAGGAGCCAGATTGCTATTTTAGGTTTAACTATGAAATATTTATTGAGCTCTAATTTACCAAGAGCTATTTGAAACCCCAGGGCCTTAGGAATTAGATTGTTTTTATTAAAAACTGAGCCCAGAAATTGATCAGGTTAAGGGAAGGAGGAAGAGGGAAGGCCACGTTGATTTAAAGGATCAGCAGATGGGGCGACTTGGATTACAAGCACCTGGAGGACAGGAAGGGCAGCTTTTGAGTGTGAATAGGGTAGCTTTTTTTATGGGTATAGAATGTGAACACGGGGCAGTACCTTAGAGATAATGTGTTGCAGACTTTGCATTTCATCTAAGGAAACTGAGGTCCAGAAGGTCCAGAGAGTTTACGTGACCTACCCAAGGTCACATAGCTAGTCTGTAGTGAAATCAAGATTGTTGGTTTTCCACTCTTAAAAATTCCAGCAGATGACCATGAGTACTACCTATAAACACAGGGTGGTATGAAGAGCCTGGAGCTAGAGGTACACACAAGTCAGAGTGCAGAGTCTCACGTGTCCCCACCTCCACTCAGGGCCCAGCTCACTACACTCATGTCAGTAACACTTCTTATTCAGGCTGGCTGTGGTGGCTCACGCCTGTAATCCTAGCACTCTGGGAGGCCGAGGTGAGTGGATTGCCTGAGCTCATGAGTTCGAGACCAGCCTCAGCCAGACCAAGACATTGTCTCTAAAAAAATAGCCAGGCATTGTAGCAGGCACCTGTAGTCCCTGCTACTTGGGAGGTAAGCCAAGAGAATTGCTTAAGCCCAAGAGTTTGAGGTTGCTGTGAACTGTGATGCCACAGCACTCTACTGAGAGTGACAAAATAAGACTCTGTCATAAAAAAAAAAACAAAAAAAAAAACTTCTTATTCATTAGCTCTCAAAAGTGGAGGCTCCATTATTTATTTTTTTGGGGGGGTATTTTTTTTTTATTAAATCATAAGCATATAGATCATGTATACATTAGTGCATTTATGGGGTACAATGTGCTGATGGCTCCATTATTTAGAGCAGGGTTTCTCAACCTCAGATCTGTTGACATTTTTGTGCAGATAATTCTCTGTTGAGGGATTCTTATTTCACAGAATTCTTGGCCTCTATCCACTAGATGCCAGTAGCATCTAGGTAGTTCTCCAGACATTGCCAAATGTCCCTTGGGTTGCAAAATCACCCTAGTTCAGAACTACTTACTTAAAGCAAAGTTAATCTGATACCTGTTCAAGGCTGTACATACTCATCACTGAGCTCCACAGTATATTTGTATTATTGATGAGAAAGGTGGAAGACCCAGAGATTTAAAGAAAAAGAACTGATATCTGTTTTACTAATCATTGTATACTCTAGTTTCTAGCACATTAGTATTAGCAACTGCTATATTCCATCTTCTTAGAAGTTACTATAATTAATACTTTTGTCATTAATAAAAAATATTAATTTATTCATTAACAACAATCTTCTGAATGCTTCTAGTTCACATCAGAATAACTTTCTTTTGCTGTCTTACTTCTAGTATATAGCAGGTGTTCATTTCCTAAGCACCACTGAGGTTCTTTGAAAAACTTACAGCCTGAAGACTACAAAAAGGGCATGAATGTGAAAGAAAAACAATTCCTCTAAATGTAAAAATAAATTGAATCGCATTCATATTTGATGCTTTACCAAGTTTAAATGCACTTGGATTAATGAGCAGACACCCTGAGGTGCATTTGAGTTAGCACAAGCAGATTGCTTTCCTAGCACCCGGCAGTGGGTAGCAGAGAAATGTCTAAATGGGGTTGAGAATGACAACAGGCCGTGGCCCTTAGCAGTCCTAGTTTCATTTCACTTCAAACTCCCATTCTGCAGCAGTTCCAAAAGTCTAGGGAATGTAGTGATTTGTAATTTTGTTAAGATACCAATTTAGGGTGGTGTATCAGAGACTTTGGGGCAAAGAGCTCAGCTAATTACCAACAGCAATGGCAGGACCCAGCTCCATCATCCCCTACTCCCTAAGGATGAGAAAAAAGCAAGTGTGGAAAATGATTTTTTTAAGTGTATTTTTTTTATTGTTTGGGATTCATTGAGGGTATAAAGAATTAGGTTACATTGATTGCATTTGTTAGGTAAAGTCCCTCTCAAAATTGTGTCCTGCCCCCAAGAGGTGTGCCATACACCATGACAGCCCATCCCCCTCCCTCCTCTTCTCTCCCCACTCCCTCATTCCCCTACTCCCCACCTTGTATTTGATCATCTACTGCCTTCGTATTAGAATTGAGTACATTAGATTCTTGCTTCTCCAGTCTTGTGATGTTTTACTAAGAACAATTTGTTCCACCTCCATCCAGGTTAATATAAAAGATGCAAAGTCTCCATCTTTTTAATGGTTGAATAGTATTCCATGGTGTACATATACCACAGCTTGTTATTCCATTCCTGGGTTGGTGGGCATTTAGGCTGTTTCCACGTTTTGCCGATTGTAAATTGAGCTGCAATAAACAGTCTAGTTCAAATGTCCTTATGATAAAAGGAATTTTTTTCTTCTGTGTAGATCCTGGGATTGCAGGATCAAATGGGAGGTCAATTTGAATTCTTGGACGATTCTCCATGCTTCCTTCCAAAAATGGCAAATGATTTTTTAAAATTGGTTTCTGTGTAAGAAATAGCCATCAAGTGAGAGATAAAACTCCGGGGAAAGTTGGAAAGGTAGTTAACTATAGATAATTGGCAAAGTGAAAGTAAGCTCAGAAACATTCCACTCCCAGTGGAAATGAGAATTAAAAGAAACCAAGAACCAGTGCAAACATTCTCTGACTCTCACTTTATTCTCAAGTCTGAGCAGTCAGAAAGATCTCAGGTGTGCTCCTCTAGGATGTCAAGGGTCTATTGTAAACTCTTGTTCACCCGGGAGACTGTCTGGATGGATTCTGCTCAGATTCCAGATTCCAAAGTGAGGGGCTTTGAACAGCCCAAGGCCATGGGTGTGGGGAGGAAAGGGGGAGTAGGTAGAAGCTAAGGAGGTTTCAGAGCTGTTCCCCAAGTAGCTCATTTAACTTTGGTAAGGGAGGTGGAGGGCCCCAGCCGTGGTAAGCTCTCTCCCGGGCAGCAGGAGTAAAATACCAGCCTGGGGGCAGGGTCAGACGACAGCTCCTCTGCCTCTCAGACCTGCAGAAGCACTTTGGCCTTAGAAGGATGCTCATGTATGGAACATAGATCAGGTTTGGAGAGGGGACTGAAGGAGGCTGAAAGATGTCTGTTCTTCTGTAGACTCCCTGGTTGGGAGAATGGGTTTGTTTTCTGAGACTCACCAAGCTGCTCTGATCGTCTTCCCTGCTAGAGCCACTATCACTGCCCCAAGAAGCCAGGCCCAGCAATGCGCTGGGCTATGTAATTTCCTATCACATGGCCCTTCCCTGAAACACGGATGAAGAGAACAGCTGCATTTCTGATTTCCAAGGGGCTGGGGGTGGACTGCATGATTGTACTCCCAGCAGTCCCAAATCTCTGGCTAACCACGGCCCCCACATGAGCCAGGAGGAAGGTACGCACAGCTGGTCTATAGCCATTTACTGAGCTGGAGAGAATCCTGCAACTGTCCTTCCTAGAAAGAATCACTGTCCCCTTACATGCCAGGTGCTTTACACAGTCTTATTTATATTTTGTAACAACCTTCCTTATAACAACTAAGGTTTGGAGAAGTTAAGTAATTTTCCCCAAGTTGCACAATCTGTAAGTGAGCTGGCTGGGATGGAATGCTGTGCTCTCTCTGTTATAGGAGGGGACGTCCAAGACCCAAGAAAGATGCAATGTTTAGGACATATCCAAACAAGAGGCTCAGCCTCTCCTGCCTGTCAAGGCTGTATCTCATCAAAGTGCCTGCTGTGCTGGTGCTCAGATTTCTGTGGCATCCTGAGGGCATCACTGCAAGTGGCTACAAGCACTTTTGTCCCCTGAATCTGAACTTCCCACTACACCCATCCTAGGACCATCAGAGATTCCGTGCAGCCAGTTGTACCCAAAACCCTGGGTACAGAGACTATGGGAGTGTGGGGGAAGTGAATAGTCTTGGTCTCAATACAAGTTCAGAGCCTCTTTGATTAGTTTCCTACAGTTACTATAACAAACTACCTCACTGCAAATTTAGTGGCTTGAAACAACACAAATTTATTATCTTATAACTCTAAGGTTAGAAGTCTAACATGGTTCCTATGGGCTAGAACTGAGGTGTCAGCAGGTGCATTTCTTGCTGGAGGATCCGGAACAGAATTGCTTTTCCTGCCTTCTCTGACCCTTGTTGACTCCTCCAGCTTCAGAGTTGAACCCTTGCATGGCATTACTCTCCATCCACGAGCCCAACTCATGGGCTCGTGACTCTCTTCTGCCTCCTTTTCCTCTTTTAAGAACCCCATGACTCAATTAGGCCCACCCAGATAATCCAGCATGATCACCCCGTCTCAAGGGCCTCAACCTAATCCTACCTGCAAAGCTCCCTTTACCACGAAAAGTAACACAGTCATAGTTTCTAAGATATAAGATGTTAGATATCTTTGGGGAAGGAAATTTCCCCAGGTTATTCTTGCACACAGAAGTGTATTTTTTACAACTCTAACTTGCAGCTACCTTGGCTGTTGAACAAGTTGAGGACAGGACCATCGCACCTTATTCACCAGTATCTGACAGGTGGAAGGCAGTCAGTGGGATCTGATGAATAGGTAAGTGCCAACTTGGCCAATAAACGGGTCTCTCCCAAGCGCCTTTAAACCCAGTGACCTGAGATTACTCACATAAGCCTTCTGTCTGAAGGTTGACTCTTAAACCTAACCCTCCTGGCCTTGACTCCCCACCCTTAACACCCACTCTCAGCACAGAACATAATCTGCACTCACCTAAAAATGTCCTTCTGCCTTCAGCAGGAGTGATAATACCATTGGTGGTGACAAGTTTGCAAATGCTGAGATGCCGCCATGGAGGACTCTGAGAAAGCCTTTGGCAATGTGACCATGCCTAGCACCTGGAGAGTTTTGATCTAGAGGTGAAGTATCTCCCTACCCCAGGAAGCACTAGGGGTGGCTCTACATGTGTGGACCCTCGGGGTTAAACACAATGTTCAAAATGTACAATACCTCTGTAAACTGGTTTTATAATGGGAAGTATACAAACAAGGCCCCTCAGCCTCTGGCTCCTGCCCACCTCTCTAGCACCCCTACAGCACAGTACCCAGCCTTCCAATTGTAATGGACAACCACATCATACAAGACTTTGTACAACACTCTGGGGAGGTTACCTCATTTTTGAAATGTGCAGACTGAGACTCGGAGTAGATAAAGAACTTGCCCACAGTCATATAGCCAAGTTTTACCCAGTCTGACTCTTAGAACTGAGGTACTTTCCACCTCATCGTCCAGCTTCCCAGCAGAGTGGGACGATACAGGCCACTTCTTAGTCCTTGGAGCCTCACTAGTTGGATGACAATTTCTACCTAACACATGGCTGCCTGGGCCCAGCCAATGGGCATGATTTCTGGGCAGCCTTTTTCTCCTAATCCCCATTCTTCCTATGAACTTCAGGGTCAACAATTCTGTGATGAGAGTTGTCATTTCCAGAGCTGTCCTCTCTCAAGATTGACATGTACAACAGAAGGGATTTAGGTTAGACAATTGAAACAACTTGCCCAAACATTAAGGATTGGATTAGACCCTTGGATTAAATTTCCCAAACATAAGAATAAAAAGACACTGGAAGATTATTGAATGACCTTTCCTTAGAATCTTTCACAGTACAATCTGCCCACCCAATAGTTAATGAAAGCTAGTCACAAGTTTTTCCAGAAATTACGAAAATAAAAAGTGGGCCTATATCTTTTTGCAACAGTTCTGTCCCGTCATTCACCTTTGCAAACAGACCCACAAGCCCCAGGTGCACAGAATGAGGCAGAGGAGAGGGAGGTTATATGCTGCCATCTTCCAGAGGGAGCCAAATCCCAGGGTCCACTCTGGGATTCTCAAACCTCAGCAGCATCAGCAGCCCCAGGAAGGCTTATCTAAACACAGACTGCTGGCCCCAGCCCCAGCCTCAGCGTTTCGGATGCAGTAAGTCTGGGACGGGATGTGAGATCTACATTTCCAACAAATTCCCAGGTGATTGTGATGCTGCTGGTCCGGGAACCACACTCTGGGAACTGCTGGTCTAAACTCCAGTGACCTCGGTCCCCTGTCCATACTGGGATTCAGGAGAGGTCTGGGCTTCCTCACAACCTCCTTGAGCACCCCAGGGTCTGCAGGACGGCCAAGTGGACCTTCTCAGCTTTTCTTAGAACATTGTCTCAAAATCCCACTGGGGTTGTGATCTTTCACAGTAGAGGTATCAGCCCTCTCTCCCACCACGGCTGAGATTAAGGCTTTTATTTCTCTGAAAAGACGCTAATCTTGAGCACTTGCCAAGGAAGTGAGCCGTCTGCTTACCGAGCTGCCACTGGCTTGGCATCGCTGTTTGCTTAACCTCTGCTCAGCTGCCGTCTTCTGAGACTTTCTTGGCCCGCCCTTGGTGGGGCTCAAGTTTTTCAAGTTCAGTCCTGAGAAGCCTCTTATTTACCAGTTTGAGGAATTTGGGTTTTTTTCCTGCACGTGCTCCTTCTGGATTCCCCAAGCTGGCTGTTCTCCATCCCGCAGCCTTGCCAGCCCAGGGGACAGGGACGGCCCGAACCATCTGCCCCAGCACAGAAGGGGACTTTATCACTGACTATGTTAAGAAATGTTGGCACATGGTGATAATAAAAAGCAGTTTGTTTTAGTTTATTTTATTACTGTTTTGAATTCTCTGTAGAAAATGTTCTCCTCCCCACCCACCCCCAGGAGCCTGCACCTGGGGCAGACAGCTCCACTTGTCCCCACCATGGTACACCAAAGCCACACAACACTTTGCTAAAAAAGGCAATTGCCACAAGGTTTCCCGGGAATAGGAGTCAGTCCAGAGACCACCCACCAGATGTCCTAAGAAATTTCAAGCTGCAGAGGGCTTCCTTCTGCACCCAGCCTACACCATCAGGCATCCCCCTCACCCATGCCTGCCTGTGTTCCCTACTCTACCCTCCCACCACCAATCAAAACCTGCCCGGCCTCCTGCCTAAGAGGTATAAGGATCTATCAAAATCATTCTCCTAAGAAGAACAACACTTCTCCCAGATCTTGCTAAATCTAAAAAGACAGGACTCCTAGACAGTGTAGTTTCTGTGTATTTGCAACAAATCATATTGCTAATGGGGACAGCAAAGCAATTACCAGCACCCCCGAAGGGTGGATACGGAACAGGTAGTCCCAGGCCAGGGACTCTCAGATGGCCCCATGTATGTGAACCCAGAATGTCCTATGACGCCAGCCTCCTTTCATATTCACAGACAATGTCCTAAGCCTCCATCCTGTGGGAGGACGGTCCCCTCCTAGGGATTCCTGAGGGAGGGTTGCTGTGGGGACATCTGTGCTCCTGGCCACCTTGTACCTCCACTCTCCCTTCCGGGGCTTCCTGCTCAGGGCCCACCTCTCCCTCCTGCATTCCCTCCAGTCTTCTCTGTGTGCCCATTGTCATCTCCCTTCGGACACTGTCCCTTCCCCCAGTGCATTCCCCAAATAAGGGAGAGTCACCATTGTGCATAATCATATTTTTAATGAGGTTTGGGAAAAACAGAACAGAATAGAATGTCGATTACCAATGTTCTTAAAGTTGCTCTGACTGCTGTCCTTTCTTTTCTCATCTTCTCCCAGTTTGTCTGGCCTCCAAATCCCTGTTCTTCCCTCCACCCCCCAACCTGTCACAGGAAAATGGAAAACTTCTGTCACTTATTATTCAAACATGTTTAAGTCTGAACTCTCCCTTTGTCAGGGGCCTTGTTTACTCATCCGCTTGCTACGGCAGAAGAACCAGCTTCCCATGGCACGAAGTCACAGCCCCGGGTGCACAGGGAGCTGCAACAGTCATTTCTGTTTTGAAATAGCAATTTTCCTTCCCTGATATGGAGGCAATTTCTTCCTCTGGGTACGGGCTTTTTTTGATTCCTAAACCATAAGAAACTCTTCCCAGTTCACTATTCTCAGTTATTTATACATATAGTTTACTTCATAATATTATAAAATCATCTTGTACATTGTTGAAAAACAAAAACATGATCCACCATGCCAACAACCACTTTCACTTTCAAATGCCCCATTCTAGTCCCCATGAACCCACACATGTAGTTTGAGGCACCTATGTTTTCTTCTTCTGCTTTCTGACTTTACACAATACCGCAAACAACTTTCCACGTCTTCATCCCTCCTGTTTTAATGGCTGCATTACATCCCCTAGAATTATTGGCCCATGGCTGACTTACACTTTCCCTGTCACAAAATCAGGGGTCTTAGTTGTCTTGTGTGCAGATGTATTTCAGATGAGCCTATGACTGTCGGTACATAGTGCCATGCGACTTTGGAAAGGGCTGTGCCCACACATAACACAGATAAAGGGCTTATGTACCTTTCCTTTAAGGTATGTTACTTATAGGATGCTCATACTTAGGGCTTGTTTTTAGTTACGTCTGACAAACTTTACCTTTCTATTGCAATGTGTTGAACTTATTAATGTTTAATAATTGGTTCGTTTGGATTAAATATCCCACTTTGCTACTTGTCCAGACTGCTCTGTGTTCCTTTTTTCTTTTTTCTTGCCTTCATCTTGATTGATTTTGTCTTTCTAAATTTCATCTTCCCCTTCTATTACCTACACAGGTATATATTCATTTATTCTTTTTAAAGGTAACCAGATGAGGGCTTCTATTATAAAATACATCTCTTGGTAATTAATAAATGTGACTATTGGCCCATACTTGCTAAATAGTCATTAGCCAACCTAAAATGGTTTCCTAGACCCCCCTTTGCCTCACACAAAATTGTGGACCATAGACTCATGCCCCCAGAGCATGATAGCAGAATTCCCTAAGCAAAGGCTGGGCCAAGTTCTGCCTCTGAAATATTAAGCAGCTCCTGTTGTCCTCAAAGTAGCTCAATCTACCACAAATAAGCAGGTGAATTACTTGATACCCAAATTCAGATCAGTGTAGGGACACACCCCGAGTACAGGCTGGTGGCAGAGATAGCTTCAAACCTGGCCCCTGCCATAGACAAAACTGGGCCTGTAGCACGTGGCCTCCAAAACCCCATAAAGACTCTCTTTCTGAGAACTAGAACCATCCTTCCATGATTTGATCTAAAAGGGTGCTCATCCTTGAAGAACAACCAACACAACCATGTTGCAAAGGGCTGGAGCAAAAAGGGCTTGAAAATAGCCTCAGACCTTCCTCACCCCTCCATCCTCCCTCTCTCTATCCTGCAACTAATATTAATATATTCAGACTTTGGGGTGTGGTGCCAATAGTTTAAGACCCCAGGGGATCTGTGTATATACTTCAGCAGTAAAATACTCCAGGAATTCCCAAAAATTTCCTCCCTAGCACCTCATTTGTGACCACAGACACAAATAATGAGAAAGGAGAACATCCTCGGCCACGGAAGTAAGCTGTTTCTGTTCCCTGCTTTTGTCTGTTAGGAAAACTTTGCTGTCTTGTCTGGAATCAGAAAGGTCAGTTTAAGGTTAAGCCCAAGTGAATGGTCCATCATGAAATAAACACAGTACAACTCAGGGCTATGTGCAATGTTATTCTTTCACCTTCTTCCTGGAATTTCAGAGGTTGTACAAATGGAACACAAAAATGGACAAAATAATATAACAGTACAAAGCAATGTCAGTAGAGAAGTTTACTTGAGGATTCAAAGAAGAAACAAAACATATTTAAATGTGGATGTGCTTCTCTCTCCTCCCAACTCCCTAAAATGTCCTTCTTCCTTAAAAAAAAAAAAAAAAAAAAACCTTATTCTCTTATCCTCTCTTTCCATAAGATTTATATTGGTTACAAACCCTATTTTTCTCCCTCTCTTGCCTATGTGCACCCAGAGAAAGAGACAGAGAGGAGTAGAGCTGAAAATCTCTACTCCTTTTGAGCTGAAAAGCTCAAAATCAGCAAACTCAGTGTTGTTCTTTTAAACTTTTTTAAACCGAAGGATCTGATTATGGAATGAATTTATTTGTCAGTTGTATTAGATAGACATGGCTGAAGTAATGCTGCATAACAAACCACCCTGAAATAGAACAGTGTATAACCACATTTGTTATTGTGCTAACAGATCTGTGGGTTGACTATAAGCTGGTCTAGGCTATATTCAGCTGGGGCAGTTCTGCTCAGGCTACCGGTTGGGTTTAGGCCTGCTCTATACCTCTCTTAGTCTCCTAGGACCAGTGGCCTCCTGGGGCACATGCTCATAGTAAACAAAAGAGGACAAGAAACCAAATGAAGCAAGTGCATTTACAGTCTCAACTCACATCACATCTTCTCATATTCCATCAGCCAAAGTAAGTCACACAGCCAAGCCCAAAGTCATTAGGACAGAGGAGTAAGTTCTACTCCAAGGGGGACAAGGAAGGGGATAATTATTTGCTAACAAACAATATAATCAATCATAGAAATGAAATACATAAAATAGGCCCAGGTGGCTCTTTGCTGGACAAATGAGTGATGCAGGGTACCTAGATGTAAGCTTTTCCTCATCTCCAAGTTCCCAATGAGACCTCTGGTAACCAATTCTCCAGGGCTTCAAAGAACACAGTCTGAAAGGCAAGGCAACTCCTCTCATTTTATAGGCAAGAAAAGTGAGGATAAAGAATTATAATAACTTGTCCACAACCTAAGAAGTTATCAGGCACGAGGCCACAAGAAAGAGGATCCTTTCTACACTTTTTCAAAACTGATGACAACTGGTCATTTTCTAGTCTCTAGTCATAGGTGCAGGGATTATCAGAGTTACATAGTTTACAATTTGTGTAAATTGCTTGCAGCTGGAGAAAATGTTCACAAACCAGGTAGCATAGTAAACAGAGAAAAGGAAGGAGGAACACCATTCCAAATCTCAAACTAGTCATTTCATAGAACAAAGCTCAGAATTAACTATTTTGGTGGCTGCCACCCACCCATGAGTGGAGTAGGTTAGAGCAGTGATGGACAAAATGGGAGAGAACACAGTTGACGAAATTCTAGTTACATGTTTGATGTAGAAAATTTTCAAACAAAAACAGGATCATATTTTTATTTGTTGATAACTGAAGCCTTTAGAAGTCAGAAAAGAGTGGAGAAGCTTCCACAAGGCAGTAACTTTCAAGCCCTGTGGTCTCAAGAGGTCACTGGCAAAGAGACAGACAGCGGCCCTGGCAGGAATGGATATTAGAGAGGGGCAACACCAAGAACAGCGGTCACTTAAAGAGACCCAGAGAGAGGCTAAAGGCACACCCAGATTCCAGAGAGGGCCAGATGTTTTGGGTCTTACTCAGCCCCTGATTCCAAAGTCAACACTGGTATAAGAGATGGTCTCCCTGGGGCCATAGGAGCTGCCAAACACCCCAGCTTCTGGGGATGAGATGAAATGGCTAGGCTCTTCCTCAATCTGAGAGTCAAAGTTCAGTTCCTTGGTGTGGTCCTCTGCTCAGCTCTCACACCCTCACCTAGAGGTACACAGGCCCCTCCAGGGACTGATGCTTTAACCTGTTTAATCTACTTGGGACCCAGCTGTGGTGACTTGTGCCATGTCACCAGGGCTAAGCAGGAATCACATTTCCCAGAGTTCCTCCCTGTATGGCTCCAGATTAAGACTGGCAACAAGAGACATCTGTGAGAGATCTGGAAGGCAAAGTGAAGCAGCAGCCATTCTGCTCAGGAGGTCTGAGCAGGAACCCGGGGCAGCAGCAGTGCACACCTGCCATCTCAGGTCTGTCGCCTCACCCTGTGTGTGCCGGGTGTAGCAGGGTCCACAGTGGCTCAACTCCTACTGAGTCTCCTCCAGCCCTCCAAGTCCGGCTCCAAGGGCAGGTGCAGCATGGTAGGGGCACCAGAGTTCCCACAGGCCACTATGTCATCAGGGTCAGAGGTGGTGAGTGTCAGAGGCACCTTCCAGTTTGTTCCTGCCTGCCCCATTTTTTACCCAGCTTTCTGTCTGATCACAAAGCCCTACTGACCTGTAGAAAGTTCAGGCCCAACACCACACAGAGGCACAGCCTCACCTAGACTTTTCTACTAGTTTTCATATTGGGTAATTCTACTCCCTATAACAAATCCCTTACTCCACATCACGTAGAGTAACACTGCTTTCCTGATCAGCTGCTAACAGATACAACCAGCTAGTCACGTGTCCTTAGCAAATGTGGAGACTCTTCTCTCTTTGCTTTCCATGTGATCCCTCTGAACAGTGATCCATCCTCAAACCTTCTGCTTTCTTGATCAAAGCTTTACCAGCATCACTATCATCATCATAGTCACCGCCACCACTATCATGGTCACTGCCACCATACTACCATCACCACCACCATCACCACCATCAACATCACCACCATTACCACAGCCACCACCATCACCACCACCATCATCACCACCACCACCATCACCACCACCACCATCACCATCACCACCATCAACATCACCATCATCAACATCACCATCATCACCACCGCCACCATCACCATCACCACTACCATCATCACCACCACCACCAACACCACCACCACCATCACCACCATCAACATCACCATCATCACCACCACCACCATCACCACCACCACCATCACCACCGCCACCATCACCATCACCACCATCAACATCACCATCATCACCACCGCCACCATCACCATCACCACTACCATCATCACCACCACCACCATCATCACCACCACCATCACCACCACCATTACCTTCACTACAGCCACTACCTACCACTACAGTCACTACCTGTACCATCACCCCTACTTTATCTCCTTTGATCTTTATAACAACATTATTATCTAGGTAAGATTAACCTATTTAACAAATAAGGAGAGATTAATTAACCTCTCTGCAGCCAAGGAGAGAGCTAAACTCTGGTCCACCTACTCCTTCAGTACACAACACAGACTGTGAAACCAAGTTCAACAACGCAAGTGGGGAGGTCAGTGGTCAGTGAAAAAAAAAAGGACAGAAAGAAACAAAAATGGACTGCTCAAGAGAGGAAGGGTAAAGAGACAGCAGCTAAAAGGCATTAGGCAGGCAAAGAACAGATGGATTCAGACAAGACCCCTCAGTGCAGAAATGGAGGGATCACGCAGGTGGCAGTTCTGACCCAAAGCCTGCCTGGGGTTCAGAGAGGAAGCAGCCTTGCTCCTATAGAGTCAAGGACAGAGCCCCTGAGGAAAGTTCACCCACTGCCTGGAAGGAAGAAGTCAGAGCCCAAAGGATCCGTGAGTTCAAAGAGACAAGGGTCAGTAATGACCAGGGGAAGCCCCTCAGTGCCCACTGAAGGCCTTGGGCAGAGTGGTTCTCAGCCTTGGCTCCACAATAGAAGCATCCAGAGAGCTTTAATAATTACTAATACCCAAGCCCCACCTCAAAACTTCTAGTTGTTTTAATGCTGCTCAGTTTATCCTAGTATGTAAGAAGGATTGAGAAGCAACATGTTAAATCAACAAAACTCTGGGATCGTGGCTTCCTTCCATTTGAGCCCCAGAATTCCCTCACCCTCTAGCACATTTTAGCTGGGCTCTTGAACTAAGTGTCCCAGGGTGCTAAGGTGGAGGCAAAGTAGATGAGAGAAAAGGATCTCTCCTTGGATAGAGAAAAGACAAGTCTAATTTTAGACCAAGGAATCTACATGCTTTCTACTTGGCCATGATGAAAGAAGAGAATTAATCTACAAGTTGAAACGGTAAGAAAAGAAGGTAAGCCGGAGATCGCCACAGTTAGCATAATGGGCTGCACCTGTCCCCAGCCTGGAGGTAAAGTTGCCTTATTTTTTTACTGTGTCCAAATACTTAATTGAAGAAGAGCAATTACAAAACAAGAGCATTTGTTGCGTTTGCTCACCACTAATTGTGTGCCAGGCCCTGTGCTAAGCTCTTCACAAGTATTAACTCTTTTCATTTTCAAGGTTACTCATTTGACATTCCCTTTGTTACACAAATGAAGAAACTGAAGCAAAGAGAAGCTAAAGCATTTGCCCGAGTTCACACAAGTGTCAGAGCTGGAATATGTACCCCAGGAATACGCCTCCAGCATTCACACTTCTAACTCCAATCTGTGTCGGTCCTGGGGTAGGCATTACTGCCCACATTTTATGGATGGGAAGACTAAGGTACAGAGCTTTCTTGAGCTGACACCTCACGAGCACAGCCTGGATTTGGAACCTCCCCAAGTAGAATGGAGTCAGAGCAAAGATTCTAAATATCCAGCTCTTCCCCAGTGCCACCCCATCCTTTATACACAGAAACTACACAGAAATCGGATGGCATGACCTTTGAAAAAAACTGCATTTTTAAAAATCTATTCAAGACCCAAACCAGCATTGGCATGTGTGCTGAGTCTGAAAATAACAAGTAAATAGAAGGAAAGGGTGAATCCAGCTACTCTCTAGGTTGGGTAAAACATCTCAAATTATTTGTTTCAAATATTTTGCAATTGGCAAGACCCAAACCACATTTTTCCAAGCATTCTCTTCTCCACCCCACCCCCATACCATCCCATTTTACATTGGAAGGCCATGTGTATTTCCCTAAAAATGTAATCCATATGTCTCTGATCCGTTTACACTTAACTCATCAAATTGTTTGGTAAGAGTTGTTTGCTGCCCATGAAGCCTTCTGAGACTGTGAGGCCTTCAAAAGGCTCTTTTGGCATCTTTTCTTAGAAACAGGAAGCTACATTTAGCCAAGGGCAAATGAAATTGAAAATGTTGGCAGGGAGAGGGAAGAAGCTCCAAGGCCAAAAAGTTTGTTCTTGTTCTTAACATGGCAGGACAGCAAGGAAGGTCCCCCTAAGGTGGTAGTTCAAGGCCCTGAAAACTTGTCCGTGGAACACTGAGCCCAAGATTGGATCCAATTTTGTTTTCAGCGCTGGTCACCATCCCTCTTTCTGCCTCTCTCCCTAAAGTAGTTTGAGAATGTAAAGGAAAAGAAGCAGAAAATCCCCGACCTGCTAGAGATCCCGATGGTACCCACTGCTTTGGTGAAACTACACCAAAGCCACATACTGGCTTCTACCAGGGCACCTAAGATCTTGCAAGTTCTACTTTTCTATCCGCATTTACAAAAAAGCACACACACATATAGACAACAAACCAAATACTTCTCAAAACAAACCATTACATCTGATATGGTTTAACTCATCCATGTTTTTTGGCTTTAGTAAATGATTCTAGTTTTGCCTTATTTTTTTTAATTGCTTAAGTTCAGCTAACTTATGTCTCTTGGGGAAATTGATCTATGTAAATGTGATTTAACTAAAGGGGTTTAAGCCATTCACATGTGTTTTACATTTTCTAATCATCCTGAGCTCGGTACATGGTGAGCAGACAGAAAAATGATGGTGGTCTCATTTCAACATCAATTTTTATCCATTCTCTCTCCCACGAATGCCAAATAACTGCTGGAGAGAATCTCACTTCCTATTTCCAGAGAATCAGAAGCTGGTATTTATGAAAACCTTGGAAGTGTGTGAAATTGATTGCACGGCTAGGAGACCCAAAGGAAGATGGTGATTCTTTAAGATGTCTACATTCATTAAATTGGCAAACATTCTAATAAAGATCCATTTTAAATATTCTATTTCCATGATTAAATTTAAATTCAACAAACATTTAAGAAATGCCTGCTATATTTGTTTTCTGCTGTCATATAACAAATTACCACAACCTTAGTGGCTTAAAACAATATGCATTTATTATGTCATAGTTTCTACTGGTCAGGAGTCCAAGCATAGCTGACCTGGGTCCTCTGCTCAGTCTCACAAGATTACAGTCAAAGTGATGGCCAGTTACATTCCTATCTGGAGGCTTGAGCAGGAAAAAAAAGCCACTTCCAAACTCATTAAGGTTGTTGGAAGAATTCCTTTCTTTATAACTATATGGCTGATCTCCCTGTTTTCCTACTAGCTGTTGTTAGCCTAGCACTGCTCTCAACTCCTAGAGGCCACCCTCAGGTCCTTGCCACATAGGCCCCTCCATAGGCCCTCTTAAAACATGGCCACTACCCTAGCGTGGTGGTACATGTCTGTAATCCCAGCACATTGGGAGGCTGAGGTAGGAGGAGAGCTTGAGGCCAGGAGTCTGAGGCTGCACTCCAGCCTAGGTAATAAAGCAAGATCCTGTCTCCAAAAAAAAAGGCTGCTTACTTCATCAAAGTGAGCAGGGGAATTTCTTCTTTCAGGAAGGGTCCCCTCCTCTTTAAAGGGCTTTCACTAATCTCCCTTTTGATTAAGAGTGATCAATATGGGACCTTCACTGTATCTACAAAATCCCTTTACCCTTCCCATATAATAACCAAATCAGAGAGTGACAGCCATAATATTCATAGGTCTCATCCACATTCAAAAAGAAGGGATCATACTGATATTTCCAGATGGGCTAGGAATCTCAGAGCCATCTTAGAATTCTGCACGCCACACCTTCTATGTGTAAGGGTATATTCATTATGAATCCTACCTGCAAGAAACTATTCCACAGATAACCATTCCCTTATATATGTGCTACAAGAGAAGTATGTTTAATACTTGGAATTAACACAAAAGTGGTAACATAAACACTGGGTTTTATAACACGAATAGGAGTTCACCAGGCAGGCAAGCACAAGGAAGGTTAGAGGTGGGTTAAGTAAGATCAGCTTGAAATAGTATAGTATGATTAACAAATTAGTAATTTGATTTTGCTGATTTCAGCATGCGCTGAGCATTTTTATTTGACTTACTTGATTTCA
Source organism: Loris lydekkerianus (assembly GCA_963574355.1). Classification (NCBI taxonomy): domain Eukaryota; kingdom Metazoa; phylum Chordata; class Mammalia; order Primates; family Lorisidae; genus Loris; species Loris lydekkerianus. Next base: position 2,724 of record CAUYPK010102464.1, on the reverse strand, counting down.
AGAAAGAAAGAAATAAGGAAGGAAGGAAGGAAGGAAGGATCAGTTGCCTTTCCTTAGCCTGGATGATGGACCACATGTATGTGTGCATATTAGATTATTTGTGACTTGTCCACTTATAACTATTGTGAACAGAACAGTGAGGGGTGTATAATAAATTAACACTCTAGTCCCTAGAAAATGTGCATCTGGTTTCCTTCAGAATGTGTGGATGAACCTTTTATTATAGGAAGCTCCCTGTGAAATAATGTTTCTTTCCAAAATAGCAGAAATGACTTTATACCTGCAGACGTAACAACAGCAAAAACCAAGGCAATTTCTGAATCCCTGAGAACCAAAAACAGCGACCAAAGTTGGAGATGAAACCAGGGAAATCCTGGTGCCCAAGGTGACACATGCTGAACTGCACCCCGAGTTGTGGGACTTGCATAACTTGAAACAGGATTCACTTTTGAAACTCGAAGTCTTCTGACTCTTCCACCACGATATATAAACACAGGCCAGAAAGAAAATGCCTTTAAAAAATACAGTAGCTTTTATGTCAACTGCAAAATACCTCTCGAACCACAAAGACGATGACAATGTTATGAATAAAAATGCAATCATCTTGCAGGCGGTTTGGGTCTGAGTGTTTCACTTTCTTGCCAGTAGTCTGACATGGGATATTTTCTGGTTACTCCAACCTGCTTAAGTTAGCCTACCTCTTGCGGCCTTTCTGATACGCCGTAGGTCACGGGGGAAAGTTCTTTAGATACAACCTTAAGCGACCTTGGATTCCAGTCTCAATTCACTTTGTTTTTTCATTTACCCAGGATTAATGGAGTTCAAGTGAGTTTTCTGCTTATTGGATAAGTAATTTTCCAAACTACTGAAAATTTTTGCTAGCCACAAGATATTTGCACCATTATTGTTTAAATATGGGAAATTTTCCTAAGCTATGGAGTATATTAAGAGCGCGGTCAGGCGCGGTGGCTCATGCCTGTAATTCCAGCACTTTGGGAGGCCGAGGCAGGAAGATTACTTGTGGTCAGGAGTTCATGACCAGCCTAAGCAAGAGGGAGACCCCCATCTCTACAAAAATTAGGAAAAGTAGCCAGGCATCGCAGTGATTGCCTGTAGTCCCACTTGCTCCAGAGGCTGAGGCAGGAGAACTGCCTGAGCTCAGGAGTTTGAGGTTGCAGTGAGCTATGATGACGCCACCATACTCCAGCTGGGGAGAAAGTGCATGGACCCTGCACCCAGAATGTCAGGGTTTGAATCCCAGCTCTACAAGGTGCTCCCTGTGTGACACTGGGTAAGTGACAGAGTTTCTCTGTGCCCCTGGGATAAGGATAGTCTTTACTTCATAAAGCAGTTGTAAAGGTTAAATAACTCAACTATATAAAACACAGAATAGTACCTAGCATGTAAGAGTCATTTCAATAATAATTACTGTTATTACTATAAAATAGGATAAAAAATATAAAACATAGTGAAGCTTTTTTTCTCGGGTTTATAAAAGGTAAACAAAATATATGTGTATATACATATTTGTGTATATATGTCTACATACATTATATACCTGTAAAAATATAAATGTATGTATACAAATATTATATGTACACATGTGTATATACACATACTTTATACAACCACACATGTACACCCCCAAATACATTTAAATATATAGACATATATTACTGTATTGTGCATATGTATATACATACATAAAATCATGCCTTCATGATCCAATGGAATATATTAGGGAGACTTTACCTTAAATGAGCTCAGAAGGTGGTTTTGTCTTTTGTTTTTGTTTTTTGAGATAGAGTGTCAGTTTATCACCCTTGGTGGAGTGCTGTGGTGTCATAGCTCACAGCAACCTCAAGCTCAAGGGCTTAATCAATTCTCTTGCCTCAGCCTCCCAAGTAACAAGTAGCTGGGACAACAGGCATCTGCCACAATGCCCAGGTATTTTTAAAAATGAGGTCTTGCTCTTGCTCAGGCTGGTCTCCTGAGCTCAGGCTATTCACCCACCTTGGCCTCCCAGAGTGCTAGGATTACTGGCATGAGCCACCCCCCACCCCCACCCCCCACCCAGCTCAGAAGGTGGTTTTTAATGCCATCTTTTTTAAACATCCTTGCTTTTTCTCTCATTGGTCAAACTATCAGTAGTCAAGTGCGACTATGTGTGCCTTTCCCCTCTGATTTGTTCTATTCTTTGGTGACTGGGAAACCGAATTATAAAGCTTGTTAGAGCTTATACAGCTTAAAGCAGAGCTATAAATGAGAATGTTAGAGGGTCCTCTATGAAGAAATGTGTGGGTTTAACATCTGGGCATTGGGTCACCTATTTTGGCTGATCCTAGAACATTGTTTAGCTTTCTGGGTCTCAAATATGTTCTTTTTTTTTTTTTATTTTGAGACAATCTCACTCTATGCCCTCAGTAAAGTGCCGTGGGTCATAGCCCATAGCAACCTCAAACTCTTGGGCTCAACCAATCCCCTTGTCTCAGCCTCGTTTTTTTTTTTTTTTGTAGTTGAGATTTTATTGGTTGTGTTGAGCATCAGTACAGACATTTCAATTTGTCTACACAATTCTTAACGTATGTACCCCAAATCTAAAAAGCCATTTATTGTAATTCTTTTTTAAACATTTATTCCAGTGACTTTCCAGATTAAAATTTGGAGGCAAATTTTCCTTAAGAGGATACCAAGTACCAGTACCTTCAAATGCTGATAAGCTGT